>CAIIXF020000004.1:24054484-24328484 GCA_903813345.2 Owenia fusiformis
TGCCTCCCACTTTGCTATCATATGACCATTTCGAATACTTCCAAAATTATTATCAATATCATTATAATCATCAAACCGGGCATGATTTGTATGATAAATGCCACGAATGTATTCTTTCACACAATAAATCCTCCTCATTCTTCTTTGTGCGCAGAGTGTGAATATGCGTCCTTGATTCCATTTGAGAAAAATTCAAAAATGCTCAAGTCGTTTATTTATTTTTTTTTGACTTCTATTGATACGTCGATATGTAAGTTGTATTCTATTGTATTGTATTGTATTGTGTTGCATTTTTATGTAAATTAATTTGCCTCTTTATTTTTAGTCGTACCAGCTGGAGATATCTTTGACGAAGGTAAGGACTCAATCAAATCTGTTAACACAATTGCCAAATATAAATCCCTAAATTTTTAAAGAAAGAAAAAAAGACATGAACAAAAGGGAGGAAATCTTAACTCTGAGTTTAAAAGACCAAACTCCTGATAAAAACTCCATTAGCTGCCAGATTTTTATTAAATTTTAGTTGTCTTTGTTAAGTACACGTCATATTATCCATTTTTAAAAACATGTCGTTGAAGAATAAAAAAGAAGTCATACATTTGTTAGCCAATCGAATGCAATCCAAGATAAACAATCTTTTACATCTAAATCATAAATAAATTTCCATATAATACTACTCTATTTATATATATATATATATTTATATTTTTGTTTGTTTGGATATTCAATATTTATAACAGCGGTACTCTATCAGGCTCTTCCCATACTAAATCATATTAGTTATACAATTGCATGCTGATACTTTACATGTATATTTTTCAGGATGTGGTGTCAATCTTGCCATTGTCATGGATATGTCTTGCAGTGTTAAGATGCCCAACAAGAAACGCATGATTGAGGCAGTGACTGCGTTGGTTAATATGATCAAAATTGGAAAAGACGACTCGCTAGTGAGTAACTCGGACCAATTTCAATAAGTTTCTATGTGTCGCTTTTATTTAGGATTATATAGAAGTCACATCCTAATGTGTTACATATCATTTACTTATTCTTGAAACCACGCAAAGTTGCAATTTACTCTCTTACTCTCTGAACTAACATTGGTACTAATATATGTGTGTGGTGGATGAAATTCAATATATCTTTTGCAGATTAGTATCATTCGTTTTGATTACAAAAGCCGGGTTGTTGCTCGATTTGGATCTTCTCAAGCTGAAATACTAAAAGCACTGGAAGGTAAGGCGAGATATGTATGTTTTCATGATATAGACTATAGTTATTTATTCCTTGAAAATGCAAAATTAAATCCACCGAACAACATTTCTTGAATATTGTCATTTGCTCACACCATTCCTTGTCATACCAAAAGTGCATACTACTTATTCCGAAGATTTTTAGATTGATGTTTTCATTTTTCACAAATGGTCTACCATGTATTGTAGAATATACA
The DNA here is from genome assembly GCA_903813345.2 of Owenia fusiformis. Classification (NCBI taxonomy): domain Eukaryota; kingdom Metazoa; phylum Annelida; class Polychaeta; order Sabellida; family Oweniidae; genus Owenia; species Owenia fusiformis. The sequence continues at coordinate 24,055,935 of CAIIXF020000004.1, forward strand.
TATATCTGGACTTAGAATCATAAATATTTTCACCGTTAGATTATATATTGTTGATCTTTTTTGAGATGTGTATTTGGGATGGTAAAGCTCAAAATATCTTACTCTGCCTTCAGATTAAAGCCTCCAATTTAAACATATATTCCCCTTTCGTAGAAGGTGGTATTTCAGATAAACTGCATGTCAAATTTGCCCTTTTCGTAGAATTTATCCACAATATCATTATTTTTTGTCATGCATTGGCAGTTCTTTTTGGATTATATAAATATATATTGTTCATCATTTAGAGATTTGAATTTTTCCATTTCTTAAGATTTATACATAATATCGTTATTCTATTGTTATGCATTGGCAGTTGTTGTTTAAAAATCATCTGTATTGTTTTTTAAGATATGGACATGAAAGCCGACAAGTGTCGAACTGAAACTTTCCACGCGCTAAACAGAGCAAGAAAAATGCTTCGCAAATTGAAAAATGGGAAACCAAATGTGGCATATGTAAGTAGAATTGGAAGCAAATGTATTATTTCCATATGTGACATATGTGAGTAGAATTGGAAGCAAATGAATCATTTCCAAATGCGACATATGTAAGTTGAATTGGAAACAAAACAAATGTATTATTTCCAAATGTGGCATATGTTAGTAGAATGGGAAACAAATGTATTTTTTCTAAATGTGATATATGTTAGTAGAATGGGAAACAAATGTATTACTTCTAAATGTGATATATGTTAGTAGAATGGGAAACAAATGTACTATTTCAAAATGTGGGATATGTAAGTAGAATGGGAAACAAAGGTATTTTTCCAAATGTGACATAGTTATTAGTAGAATGGGAAACAAATGTATTATTTCACAATGTCACTATGCAAAAAGAGTGGGAAACAAATGTATTAATTCAAAATATTGTATATAAAAGTAGACTAATGTGACATATGTAAGTTGAATGGGAAACAAATGTTTTATTTCCAAATGTGACATTTAATAAGAAACTGCACCATATCGTTACATGATCCAGGAACTGTTTTACACAATTTACATATAACTTATTCAAAAACTTTACATACATAATAATGTAACCTATTCAGGAACTGTTTCACGCAATATCTGTAACTGAAACTCCTTTACATAATGATGTTAAAGGCTCAGAAAATGATTTGCACAGTATGTGTTACTAATTCAGGAACTGTTTAGCATATTTCATGTGTCCGTTTGGGATCTGTTTTACACAAAGTACGTAAATTATTCAGGAACTGACTAGTTTACACAATATATGTCACCGATTAGTAAACTATTTGCACAATTTATGCAATTGATAGGGTTACAGTATTATTTTCTCAATTGTTTTAATTAACTCTTTCGATTTATTATTTATCAATACAAAAACAATGATTAAAATATAAGCATCTACTCGAAGCAATGCTATTAAAATATATGTGATTTCAGATATTGACGGATGGGAGAACATACAAGAAGGGGGGAAAGAAACTTACGCTTAGAGCCGCAAATGCCAATCACAAGGCTGGTATTTTCACGCTTGTTGCAGCTCTTCCAGCAGGTCATAGGAAGACGGCAAAACTTAATGATGAATTCAGAGCAATTGCTTCTAAAGGTGCAAATGGGAAAAAACTTCTCTTTGCTGTCAATAGGTAAGGCGCAGTTTTGTAATTAGTTAATGGCTTTACTTTATAACAATATTTAGCCAATGTTATTTCATTGTAAATATATTGGCGATTTTGACCGTATAAAACACTACTATTGTAAAGTATTCCATGTAGGGACATTACATTTCTCTCAGCATCTATACCATCACTATCAATAGAGAGGTTTCGCAAAACGAATTGGCTAAAACGTATCCGCATCCGTATCTCGTTACGTTTACGGATACGTATTTCGATAATTTTCGTTTCGCAGTTCGTTTTTTGAAGTACGTAATTATAAACGCATCTCAATCCGTGTTTAATAGTAATAATAATAGTAATATAATAAGAGACTTCATCTGCAATAAGATTTCAAAACACCATTGGGAGTGTCAGCTTTCAGAATCACAACTCCAAAAGTATTTTTGGTGAGTGCAAAAATACATATTAACCCTTTCATCCCTAAGGTGTCATTTATTAATTTCATGACATCAATTTCAAGAATATCCTTTAGGGCAGAAGAGATTATTTCTAGGTTTACAATAACTAATTCAGTGTCAAATTATACTTTTGGGAATATTTAAAGGTTTGAAAACAGAAAACAGGCTGAATAGTGGTCATTACGTGACGTGCAGTGACTGCGTTATGCCACAAAATGCGTAAAGATTTCTAAAATCACTTGCCATACTGCACATGGACCTTTAATTTCATGTTCTTGCAGCTGTATATTTTGGTAATAATTCAAGATCAAATAAGTAAAAAAATGCGACGTGGGCAAGGCCAGGGCATTCGGAAACCACACGTTTTCACACAAGCCACCCCCTTTCCTCATACATGAGCTTTAGTTGAAAACTCATGCCTCATATAAACTAAGGAGGGGAGCAAAGTAACATATTTGATCATAGAAAGCGACACAATTATATCATTTATGCAATAAAAGTATGTTTAGATGAGAAATCAACAAAAAATAAATTATGTAAAAAGATAAATTAGCATTGTTTTTCTTGAATTCATTGAACAACAGGGGACCAGCTCATCAGAGTGCGACGAGAAGCTAACGTTTATCATACCAGTTGAATATCTCACCATCATAATACCCTATATCCCCTTTGGGGTCTACACAGAATCAACTGATAAACCAAAAACATAATACACTAAACCGACCATTTGTTTCTTAACCCAATAAACACAACAACCTGGTCGGCCACAGCCCACAACTCTACATATAAAACCTATAACAACCAAACACAACCTAGATCACCAATCATGCAACAGTACAATAGAACATAACCCAGTGTCGAAATACACAGGACGCAATAGAGCATAACCCAGCACCAAAGCCAGCATAGCGCAACCTGACTTACAACCACCAAAACACAACCAACTGTCAGGTTAACACAATATGTCACAACCCAATAATAAGACAACAAAGACAAACACAATCAATTGTTGAATTAACTCAACACAATTGTGCACAATCCAACACTAAACAATAAAAACACAATCAGGCACAACCAATAAAACACAACTAAAGTAACAACCATGAAAACACATCGAACTGTGAAATTATCACCACACAATTTGGCACAACCCAATGGTAAACCAACAAAAGCAAACAAATCACAATTTTTCAAAACCCAAAACAAAACAATCAAAACAAAATCAGGCACAGGCAAAAAAACACATTAAAATTGTAATACCGAGATACACTACTAACTTAACCCAATTGGAGACAACGCCAATCACACAACACAATCAGACACAACATGATACCTCACCCGACTAGCCACAACCAGCTAGCCAACCAACATAACATATTCACAAGAGAAAACAACCCATTATGAGATTAACATAACACAATGGGTCACAACCCACGACTAAATCACCAGATTAACAGCCATCAAAAGAGAACCGTATCTCAAACGTACACAACACAATTCGGCAAAACCTATACCTACTTGACACTAACCCACCATTACACAACCAGGCTTAACCAAATACTCAATTGATTTACTCAACCCATCAAAACACAATCAGGCACAACCAATAAACCACAACGAAACGTTGATACCGATTTACTCAACTAAGTTATTCCGAATGGAGACAATCGCACAAAACAATCGGGGACAACCCGATATCTACTGAATATGTACTTGAATTACACCCCCCCCCCCTTCCCTATCATCACAAGGTTGCTACTGAAGAACACATCATGGACCACTACCAAAGAGTTAGGAACATCTGGGGCCCCTACCGTGATTATGTGTAAGAGAGAAGATCTGTTACAGGATCTGGATGTCAGGCCTGTCTTTACAAAAATGAAAATCGGAAATGATACGCCAATATCATCATCCTGCTAGGATCAAAAAAATATACTCTACCTGTTACACAATCACTGACGGTGGTTCGGGGAAGTTTGGGCACTACGCTTTAGGGCACTAGTCTCCCTGGACCCCCAAACGAGGCCGCTTACTATTTGACATAGATCGCATGACTTGATGTGTGTTCAATTCATACCACGGGAAGAAGCTACCTGGCTAGAAATTTTTTCAAAATCATTCAGTTTTTCATCATACTGAGCACTTTTCGGGAGTTTTAAGCCAAAAAGCTCCCCCTTGCCACAAGCTGGATACGGGCAAGAGTGATGCGGGGCGCCATCTTTAGGCTCTTGTCGAGGTCAGAACCAAGCTCCTATACTCAAACTAAGCCCAAGACCCTGCTCTATATGAATTCGGAGCGTGACTTAAGGCACAAAATATATATTCAGGTGGCCTAGCTGCTAACTATTGGTTTGATGTCCCTAAGAAATTGACTACGGTATTACTATTGACCACAGAAACGATAGACCTTACATCTGCCTATTAGCAGATGTGACTAAAGCTTTATTCGTAAAAATTGCAGGCCCCTCGCTTATAATCAAAATTTATCGGCAGATAAGGCTATTACTTCATCAAAATTAGCACGTTACACATGATAACATATGTGGGTTACTAAAATTATACATTTAGGGAAATTTTTATCAAGATTTGAAGGACAAAATAGATACGGAGACAACCACGCACAGAAAGTGTTAGTTTACGTACTTTCGGTATTGCTGATGGTATCACAAACGTATTGAGTACACTTTTACTCCATCGATGTGTTACGGATTTTGATACGGGTAGCTAAAAACGTTGTGCGAAACATGTACACTGTAATTATTGCAATACCATTCCATACATTGTAAAATGAATTGAACATACCATTTGAAAAACTCGATTTATTTCAAACAATAAACAAATTCATTCACCAAATTTTAGTCAAATTATACACAGCACACTGTGCTTGTTCATATAGTGATACCTTTAGAACTAAAAACAATATAATCGAAGGGTAAAATCGGTTACGTAAATGACCAACGTACCAAAGCCTCATTTTTCGTGTTTTCCGTATCATTTCACGTATAAATTGAACTGACTACGCATAAATCTTGGAAATACGTTACGGATACGGATCCGTGGAGCTAAAAACCGTTTTGCGAAACCTCTCTATTGACAATATACATACGTATCTAAGACCTTGCTCATATCATTTGAATATTTGAAATGGCCTGCTATGTGATGCGTTTGAACGACATTTGATAAAATAAGAGACTGTTTTAAAAAAAACTGCGAAAAGCATTAATTATAATTTAATAAAAAATTTACCCCGCATGTTCAAGAATTTGCTCTAATATGGCGCAATGGTAAATCACCCATCTCGACTTGGTCCAGATATTTCAACTTTGCTCGAACTCTACATATAAGCTTTATTGCAAGCTGCAACTGAGAGCATGACTATACGTCGTTTGTTGCAGACAAGAAAATACAGATTGGGTCGGGGCATGATGATCTTGCTAGTCACAATTTGAACAAGGTGTCAGCTTGACATTTTAGAGAGACCCGCTTTAGTTAATGGGTTACATTTGCTTCTACATGTATACATTGGCAGGCGCCCGGCAATTTGAGTATTTTACTCAGAATTGTATTAAGTTTTGAATAGAATACTTAATCGGCTGGGCGCCGGCTGATGAATCGGCGCAAACGCGACTTAGGCATAACTTTAACTAATAGTGTGACACTGATTATGTTATGTGCCTATATTTGTGATGAATCCTAACTTTTTAAGTTTCAATGTATTTATTTAATTACTAACACTTTTACTCTAACTTACTTATTATTACTTTACAGTGATTGAAGGTGAAAGATCTATGATGTCGCTTGAAATCTCTTAATAATTGCGTTACTACTACATTTTCAGCTTTGATAAGTTGAAGAAATTCATGCAAGAAGCTGTATCTGACATTTGCAATGCACCAGTAATTCCTGACACCCTTGACCCAGATGTCGGCGCTGAACTAGACAAGAATGTTGATGACTTAGAAGTTGCAGATGAAAACCTGGCACCAGTAATTCAATGTAAGAAAAACTGCCTCGCAATGTGTTAATAACGACAATTTAGATTTTAGCCAAATAGAAAAGTTATTGAGAAAAAAATACTGAAAAGCTATAAGAAAACGCTATAAGCAATAGCCCGACCGGTGTTCTCCGCATCCGTAAATGAAAGGAAAAATTTAAAAAAACAAAAAATTAAAAAAAACGTATGTATTAGGACACCGGATTATATCCGGTTATAGGCGACATTAATCTCTATCAAATTTGATATATTCCTGGGGCGGGAATATTAGGAGAAAGTGCTCCCTCTATTTGCTCTTCTTTTGAGAGAAAAGAACATGGGATTGGAGTTCTCGGATGTTATATTTTCCATTACCACCGTAGTTAGATAAAAAAAATCATTTTTTCAAAAACGTTTGGTTAATGACGCTGATAGCCTGATTTAAGCAATACAGAGCTAACGTCAGATTTTCCAAAATCTATAAACTACATATTATTGCAAAGATGACTAATTTACCTGGCTACTAGGATAATGCCAACTTATATAACTGAAGGGTATCGCAGAATTTTCATTTTGAAACCTTTGTTTCAGTTCAGATACTTTATCATCCATAATTTAGGATTGTGAAGTGACCTGAATGACATCATCAAAAAGTGTGTTCAATCCTTCCATTGGTTTACATTGCGAGGTCAAAGCCTCATTCTGAGTTAAAATCACATTACTAATAAACAGAGAATTAACATTAAACTTGAGAAATCAGAACATTTTCTTCTGTTAAAATCGCAGTTTTATAGTGAAGGTCTTACACAATGAAAAGTATTTAAACCTTTGTAATTTTACACCATATTGCCCAGGAAGCTGATTTGCCGCATAGAAGGTCATATTTTATATGTGCACATATATATGGGTTTAAGGAGTTCAAATTCAATTCCATCGTTTACAGGGCGAACCACACAGGCATCAGTGAACTCTGCAATTAACATAATTTTGTTTTAAGTGTTCTTCGCCTACCTTTTTCACAATGCAAGAAGGTGTGGATATGTACAAAGATTGTATTTGTTTATTTCAGATGGTCCACCGAGCAAGAACAAAATCATAAGTAAGTTCAGTTGTGTTTCTTTAATAACATAGTTATAACATTGGTACCATATCGACAGACAGATCTTTAAAATTAATTAGTTTCGGTAAAAATATCATGGAAAAAATACTTGGTGATTGGTGGTCGTGATGGAATATATGTTCGCCTCATTTATCATTCTCATACTTAGGCTATCGCCAACGGTCAATATGTTTTTTCATTGACCCATATCATATACTCACTGGGAATAAATTCATTTTACATCCGTCTCATTGGATAACTACTATGTACTCGATATGTTTTTCAGCTTGCAAGGTTGATGTTATGCTAACAATGGATACGTCATGTAGTGTAAGGTGGAACAATAAATTGAAGGTTCTGGAGAACTTCGTGAAGCTTACTGGAATGTTTAAGCATGGTGAAGATGCCGTTCAGGTATATATATATATATATGTTCAAAACGCTGACACATAATTAAGAAATGATTGATATGGAGCAGCTCTAGATATCATTTAGTAATAAAACTTGACGAATCGCTGCAAAACTAAAATATTATTTAAAACCAACATAGCCCAGACGTCACTATCCAAGGGATTAACCAATACCAGATATGTTATTTTTTATCGAAATTAATTTCTTAACCATATATACAACACTTAAATATTACAAATGCAATACAAATGATATAATCATAGATGTTTAAATAAAATATTTTAAAATGATAAAGATATTCAAATGCTATTATTTTGTACAAAATCTATCAAGACATTTCAAGTATTCAATAATGTAATTTTGCTAGCCTATAATGCTACTGGCGCTAGGCAACAGTACCATACAATTCAATAATGTTATAAATAATGAATAAATAAAAAAAAGATATTAGAATATACTAATACCTAGTATAACTATCGTTTTTAGCAAGGCTGTATCCAGTTTGACTTGGGAGCCCGACCTTGCGGAGACGAAGGATTTGCACAGACAAATGATACTGCGGAGATAATGGCCCAATTGGCTCGAACAAATCTCAAGAAGGAAGGCTGTAGAACTCACACTTATGCTGCTCTAGAAATGGCTGGAGTAACTCTGATTGAAGAGGGGCGTCCAGGTGTTCCAAAAGTCAGTTATTATTTTGTCCGAATTCTTACCTATTTTTTTAAATATTTGATTAATAAATTTTAAACTGAACTTGAACACTTAGTTGTTTTTTATCTGTATCACATTTAATCATACATTTTAAGATTTTTTCAAATTCGGCAATAAAAGATATCAAAACAACACAAATTCAAGATAATTAGTTAAGAGTATATATCTTTAAATGTGCAGAGTACGATTTGAATGAATGAATCCGATATGCATTTGCGGTCAGAAACGCAAATCGCCATAACGCTTTTCGAAGCGATTTCTAGTAACGACTTTACTTTTAGTTACGGCTTATACCTGTTGATTTCGATCAATGGGTAGTTTCGCTTTGTTTAGTTGAATGAGTTGCGCACGCACCCATATATCTGGTTACCTGATATTATTATTACATTTACACGGTGCCCATGTCAATCTGCGCGCCTACGTAACTAGGCACGTAGTTTGAAACTCTGACAAACTGCGCGCATATTTCAAAATGGAAGACTGGGAAGACACGACTCCCAAAAGAGCCAAAATACGAAAAACACAGGGCTAGTCTTGTTCTAAAGATAGAACCATTCTGTGAAGATGAACTTAATCTACTCATAGTACTCAATGTATTTCCCGGGTATTTTAACGCCATTGGTTTAACCTTTGTAAAAAATAATTGAATTTAAAATATTATTTACTTTGAATAGGTACATGTCGTTGCAACTGACGGTCAAACCTTTAGACAAGGCGAAGGACCTCTTACAATGAGTGCTGCAGCTCTTAACAATAGGGCTGGCATAAATACTTTCGTATTTGGTAGGCATACTTAATTTTAAAGAAGTGATACTAAATTACTACTCTGTAAGGACAAGTGCCCTAAAGACAAACCGTGCTAAAAACAACAATCAACTAAAACTATTAAACTGAAACAGTCATAAAGTTAATTGTCCTTCGACCACAGTTGTTCCTTTTTTCAAACTTGTGAAATAAATATGATTTATAATGTTCCATTTCCGGAAAATAGTGAAGCAACATTTGAACAGTTTAAATAAAAAATATTACGTTTATAAATATTTCACTATAGCACTGTTTCTATTTTTAAACTTTTGAAATAAATATGATTATAATGTTCTATCTCCAGTGTGAAATAGTAGTTCACTCATGGAACAGTTTGAATAATATATTTTCATTACTTTTAGAGTTCTTTGACCATTGTACTGTTCATTTTCAGCTCTCCCCGCCGGAGATAGAAAACAACCATCTAACAGCCGTGAATTCGCCGCAATGGTCAGTAAACCAGAAAACCTTTTTAGCCTGTCGAGCTATGACGATCTCGAAGGGGCCTTAGCTGTTCTTGGTAAAAATATTTGTGGAGAGAAAGAAGGTGAAAATACAGTGACAGAACAAGAATGGGAAGATTTGGAAGAAAATGTAAGAAAATATCACCTTATTGATAAATAGTTTTTGTTTGTTGATCGGAAGCTTTGGTCGAAACTTAATACTAAATCCCCTCGAAACGTTTGACAACCATAGCTCTCCATTGGCCGTCGTGTTTACGTTCAGAATACAAGTATTTTCCAAGGTTCGCGATCGTAGCAATTGTATCCTGAATTCTCCCCAAGCTTTCTTCAAATTTAATTTCCTTGATTTTTACGATCTAGTTGAATGTTTCAATATCATTCCATTCCATACATATGTCCCTGAACCTTATTATATTACCCCAAAGAGAAGTAGATTAAAATGTAATCTCTTTTTGAAAATATTTTAAGGAGGGATTTTTAGGTCTGCTTTTCATGGAAACATGCCTCGAACAGCAACTGATATAAACACTGTTTTTGAAATATACGAGGATTGTTAAATTAATACTTAGCCAAATGCTCTAATTTCTTATGTTTCCAGAGTAATGAAACTTTCAGGGTTTTATTTATTGAACGACCCTTGCAGAAGCTACAAATATACAACTATCAAATACTGTTTCTCTTCCGTGAATAATGATATATTTTCCGTTGACATGTCAGTGTTCCTAAAATACAACATTACACGATAGTACCATATTGGTTTGCTATGTTGGTTAAATGTATTGTACAAAAACATCTTCATTCAGCCATAATAACCTACACTGTTGATCTTGATTTTCTCTGTTCTCTGAATATAAATGTAGAAAGAAACTGTGTTGTGTTAACCCAACAATAAATGTTATATGTAATCAATAATGATAGGAGTCCCTCCTATCGGTCCCGTTTAGTATTTGTATTTACTTTCTATACTATCATAGCTTATAAGCTTTTGTTTCTGGTAGTTATACATGGACAAATAAAGCAGACACTGAGTTTATCATAACTCGAGGACTTACTGCACCTCCTTTGTCAATCTCTCCTCTAATTTTTAAAGCTTTTAATTTAAGCATTTTTTAAAGCTTGTAAATATATCAATCTCCATTTCGGTCCTTGATTACATTAGTTCGACTTACAGTTTGAATCGTTTTAGAACGGCACGCGTAAGTAGGCTTTAGTGAATGACTTAAAAGAGAACGGAGTGTGCTTTTACGTGACACGTTTTATGCACAACGCCTCGATGATACTAAGGTTAATAGTATTCAGTGAAAAGGTAAAGTTAACACGAGACATCCAGATTTAATTGGATGATAGTCCAGGAAGGGGTTCAAGCGAAGCCCCTTACCAAACATTTTAGTTTCTCACAATTATAACCACACTTCGATTGATACTTGGTCAGAATTGTCATATTTCACCTCACTTCAGTTTTCAGAACTACCCCTCCCAAATTGGCAAACGTTGGTTCATGGAGTAGCTTGAATTTTTTGTTCCTACTCTGATTATTTCTGACATCATTCAAAATGGACATGTTATGGAAAATACCCGACAAGTTAACATTTCCTCTTATAATTAATAACTAGTAAATGTCGAATGTTCTTGTAGATTGGTGTTGCCGTTGAAGACGATGAGAAAAATGGACCTGAGGAACCCATTCAGTTCCCTGAACCAGAAATCTTCAATGAACCACGTATGTTGATATATTACAGCCATTGTAATGTTTAATTTTATTTATTAATTTATTAAATCGTTATATTACTCGTATCGTGCTTAATGTAAAACACATTCATTAAATTATGTTGTTCATATATAGACATTTTATATATTAAGTGATAACTTCACCATCAGTTTGTCCCCGGATGAAATTTGAGTTAACTTCCTTATGGCGTTGACACATTCAGCTTTGGAACCCTTTTTCATATATGAGCCATAAACTTTACAATAGTTAGAGGTTGTAAAAATAATTGATGATAAAAATCAAAGCTGATAAAGTATTTCATATGCACATAAAGTGCATCATTGTTTTTCATGGCATATGAAAGAATCACAGTAAGTGTATGTTACATTTTTAGTTAAGCCAGAAGATGACATCCAGATTGATCCTGAAGCCGTTGACGAAAATGAAGTAACCGAAAGTAACTTTGATGGTGAACAAGGTGGTGGTGGACGAGACCGCCCACTACAAACAGGCAACGATGTTTTACCCGAACCACAAGTGGAAGTTGATCCAGTGCCCGAAACAATAACTAAAAAAACTGGAAAGAAAGGAAAACGGCCAAATGTTAAGGGCAAGGGCAAAAAGGGCAAAGGAAAGAAGGGCAAAGGCAAAAAGGGCAAAGGAAAAATACCAAGAGGTAATTGCTGTTCTATTGCTTACAACTGATATAAATTAAGGTTCGGTACCTTATGTTTAGGTATAACGTTATTATTTAATTTAAGTTAAAAACGAGAAATCGATACACATTACCTGATGACCCGATTATCATTGAATTGAAATGATAAAAAATATAACATATTTTTGGTAAAAAAAAGTCAATTTTTGCAGAGTGCAAAGACAGAGATGAGACGTTATGTAAAGAAAAAGCAGTTCGGGGAGAATGCAAGTAAGTAGCCTCAATCAATATATATTCGTGTGAACCCTTCCTTGCAGCAATGTATACTTTCTTTATCAATAAATACAATGTTTGAAACAATGCAAAAGTCATGTCCATCGAAGTACTGTAGCTTGCCTTTAAAATACTTTAATAAGAAATACTCGCTAAGAACACTTATGATATGTTTTAACGACGCTGTCAAATTCTCTGAAGATGATACAGATTCAGTGTATTTTCAGACCAAAGGAAATACTGCATTTTTTGTATAATGTTTAAACGAAATTTTGAATAATATTATCGTGGTCGTATGTAAAGATATAGCCTTAAAAGATATTTTCCATGTTTTAAGACGCTATCTAAGGAAAGCGTGTCCCGTGTCTTGTGGAGTCTGCGAACCATCAGCCAACGAGCGACCCAAGGCCGTCCCCGAAGCAAGCTATAAACAAGGCAGCAACCCAGCTGAGATCAATCTTGATGGTACAAAGAGTACTGATGATAAAGAAGTGGTTGAATATATCTGGAGAGTCGTGTAAGTTGAAAAAGTGTTAAACGTTCAATAATCTACAGAGCACTCGCTTTGTAGTCTCTGCAATAAAAATTCTTAAAAATTCAATAAAAATTGTTTTGATTAAAGAGATTTTATGTACTACTGTATATTTGTAAGTTGAATAGTTATACTTTATTGACACCATCGACACTTATCGCTCGAACGTGCAGCGATCGTCTTGTCAAGTTGATCATTTTCAATATTCAACCTTGGACAAAATGTTGATAAGATAAGTGAATACTTAATTGGCTAATGCATTAAACGTATACTTTGCAAATACAAAATGATTCAAAATTCAAAAGTTGTTTCATAAATTATAATATATATATAGATAGTTTATTGTCATATAAATGGATACTATATCATATTTGATAATGCTATATATAATAATGTACGATTATATTCAGGGTGTTTTGGATTCACTGCTTATGTCATATGTAGTCAATCCTAGATTTCAGGCCTCATAACTTATACATCAGAGTAAAGCTCATTCAAAATGTTGGGCTTTTGTATTAGATCAAATTGAGAAAATAGCGCCCTGGTGATTTTTTCTGACCAAGCTACATCGTTTCTTTATACACTATGTCTCCAAAGTTGCATGGTCAATGTCTAATTGGTACATTTATAGAGGTATATAATAAAAACTAAATTGAGTTAAATCAAATTTGTTTCAATAAGACCACAATTAAGTAAGCTTCAATATGATATATAACATATGTCAGTATACTGAATATCAAACATGTTGGCATTTGTACTTATTTTGATATTATGTTTAGGTCACCTAAGCCTAATGATATTAAGATAGATACGGCAGATGCCCCCGAAGGCACGGCTGTTGCTTCCAACGCTGAACCTGGGCAGGAAGTGACGTTTAAGCTCATTGTCAAGGACGGAGAAGGTCTCCGTGATGCAGAAACAGTGACTGTGAAGATACCAGGTATTTGAGTTGATTAAATTTCTTGTAGATCAAAATGATATTACATTTGAAAGGTAAAGGTAAGATACTTGAGTACGTGTATGTATTGGTGTATACTTTATCTTGATGTGAAATAACAAGTTATGAAACAGCTTAATTAACACGCCAGAAATTAACATGGTATCATTGGAAGCACCTTAAAAACCTGCCAATTTTAAAATTGTCCTTGGACGAGGTAATTTTTCTGTCGATTTAACCAATCAGCGACGATGTCAATACGAATTTACATCTTACTTGAACTCTTGGGGTTCCCCTCTTTAATCTTCGCCATTAAAAACGAATAGATTAATGAGGAAATATACGCCATGGATCAGACATATACTATATATACTCTTGCACTGCAAATTTGTTTTAACGTCGATCAAAGTGAACTTTGTTGACATCAACGTGACAAAGCATTCACATGCGCTCGAGCAACAGCATCCCACCGTCCTCCCAAACACCTGTTTCTGTTACCTGAAGAAATCATTGATGAATTATCACCGTTACCCTCGAACGCACATATATTTAAATTAACTCTATTTATATGTAATATAATATTCAGAGGGTCCAGTTGCTGTTGCTGAAGCTGAGCTCGATGATACAAAAGAGACAGTAGAACTCGATGGAACAAACAGTTTTAGTCCCGATAACACACCTATCGCAGACTACTTATGGGCACCTGTCGAGTAAGTGTGTTAAGTTTATATTAGGTGCATTAGAGAGGTTAAGCAACACCACTTTTACAACGTGAACCGCTTACGGGAATGCGCGCGCAGGTTTTTCCTTTGATGTGACGTCATATTGTTCTACTTGTTTCCTGGTTTGCGTTCATTGCAGCGTCATGAAAAATCGTCTTGCTTAACCTTTCTATTATATACCATATAATACTCATACCGAAATGATTCATTATCGAACCCAAAAAATCTTAAATCACCAGAAAAGTATATCCTATGACATTTTATTTCTTATTTCATGATAATGTTGTTCAAATGTTGCATTGAATAATATAAAATGGAATAATATAAAATTCAGCCCTTAACCAGAAAGATTTATAACATTTAAGTGGGCCCGCTGACATCGAAATTGATGACGAGACAAAACCAGTGACAACATTTACAGCACCTGTCGGTGGCACATACACGGTATCATTGACGGTAACTGATGAGAATGGACTCACGGGATCTGGAAATGTGGTGGTTGAAGGTAAAAAATTATAGCTTATTCATATTTTAGTATTTTTGAAGTATGTGAATCGGAGGGAATATCGACGCAGTTCATCTGATATTCCATTCCGGATATAAGCATCGCCCTGTATATCTAACTTTGAAATTGCCCCTCTTTTCTAGTACCCGAAAACGAAGCTCCTGTGGCAAATCCCGAAGCTACTGTAAGACCAAGCAGTGACCCATCTTTAGTTGATTTAGATGGCTCTAAGAGCACAGACGACAAAGAGGTTACACAACACCAGTGGACACTTGTGTAAGGGGAATCATTTGAGCTTTATAGTGTGCAAATGCTTTGATATCAATGTTACAGTGGATATGGTTATATATTTTGAAGTAATTAAGTCACTTGATATCAAATTATATTGTTGGTAAACGAAATGTGGAGACATTATCTCTCACCTTATTGGTCAGATCATTGTAAGCTTTAGAAAATCAAAAGCAATATAAACATTTATATCATAAACCTTTATAATATAAACCTTTACAATATAAACATTTGTGATATGAACCTTTTATGAAATTAACCTTTATAATAAAAACCTTTTGATCATAAATCTTTATAATATATAGCTTCATTATATAGACCCGTATAGTATAAACCTTTATAATATAAACTTTTTATATAAACTTAACATTGTAAACCTTTATACTGTAAATCTTTAGCTCGCCAGATGACTCAAATGTTGAATTCAGTGATGATACTTCACCAATGACCGAGGTTAGTGGAGTGACTCCAGGTGTAACATATACCTTCGATCTTACGGTATCTGACAAAGAAGGACTTACAAACGCTGAGACTGTTACCATTATGATTCCAGGTAAGGATATACAAACCAATGTGAAAAATGGAATTCCCTTACCTCCCCTTGACTTTTGAGGAATACACAATCTGTTTTTATAAAAATGTTAAATTGGATCTCTTTCTGTGTTTTCTCATTACGACTTTCATTTTACCTTTCAAAAAACTCGTAACGAATGTATAACATTCTGCAAGTTCTTGAAAAAGCAATTCAATCGCTTGCTAAGAGGTATGGTTAGTTAGGGAGAACGTGAACGTGTCATATATTATGACCCCTGTGAATTGTTGTCCATCTCTCAAATGATTTCAACACGAAACCTATTACAACTGTTTTTCTCACATCTCATACTTTATCAGGCAAATCATGGCCGGTAAGGCAAAACTAAAAGATCTTAAATTTGTCTTTAATTGTGGTGAAGACATTTATAATGGGAGGGAATGTACATATTTTCGAAAATTGAAATATCTTTTCTATATCGGACAGATAACATTTTCTTTAACTGGACATATTTTAATTTGCATAGCTATTAGATATATACGGTGATATGAATAGTGAGCAACTAAAACAGACGAATATTTAAGTTTATAGGATTTTTCTACTATACCCGCATATTTCTCTCGAATTCAGGAAGCTACAACTGTCGTATGGTTTCCGTAGATCAAATTTGACCGAGTCATTAGTGGTATCACTTTGTAGCTCACGACCTGATTCATTTTGTTTTCACAGTTGCACCAGTTGCGGCTGCAGAAGCTGAACTATTGGATGATCCTAGTACAGCCAAGCTCGATGCAAGCGATAGTGAATCGCCTGCAGGATCCAAGCCTGAATATGAATGGACTGTTGAAGCGTAAGTCAATATAATCAGCGGCGTTATTCCTTACTCGTTTTGAATAATCTTCCAATAATTTGAATATGTCAAGTCATTGTTGGTTGACTAAAATAATGGAAACATGGAATATAGCGGAAGTATGTGAACAAATAAGGAGACTCTTCAATAATTGATCTATGTTTTAATTCAAATGACTGTATCATTGAGTTATGTGACAGTTGTGTTTGTTACTATTTCTTAGAATAGTACCATCACGTCAACAATTGTATTAAACAAATCATTCACGAATCCACAGATTATCAGTAGGGTAACTCTAATATTAAAATAAAATATTAAGTCAATATATAAAATAAGGAAAATGCTAGTCGTATATTTAAACTACCTTCAGCGTTCCCAATGGAGCAGATGGTCCTACGATCAATGACCCATCTGAGCCTGAAACAACCCTCGAAGGGCTTGAACCAGGGAGCTACACATTTAAAGTGGACGTAACAGACCCTGAAACCGGTCTGTCAGACTCCAAATCGGTTGTCTTGGATGTACCTATCGTAGATATGGAACAGCCTCAAGTCGATCCAATCGTAGATATGGAACCAGAAGTGGGTGCCCCTGCTCCAGTTGATCCAGTCGTAGATATGGAACCAGAAGTAGGTGCCCCTGCTCCAGTTGATCCAGTTGTAGATATGGAACCAGAAGTAGGTGCCCCAGCTCCAGTTGATCCAGTCGTAGATACGGAACCAGAAGTTGATGCCCCAGCTCCAGTTGATCCAGTCGTAGATGACGGGCCAGTTGTAGGATTACCTGTTCCAGAAGAACCAGTCGACGAACGGGAATCTGGTAAAAAGGCTTCGTATTTTATCGCACCCTTGGGTGCTATATTGTGATCACTTATAATGAGACTATATCTATATAGGACAATATTTGTTTTCTGTAAATGAAGAACTTTTTTCAAACGTCACCTTTTTAAAAACTTTTTAAAGTCATAAAAAGTATAATGGAATTATTAAATCTTCACTAGTATTTTTAAACTCTGCACAAAGCCTTTAAAAAAGATGGCGGCCGTTGATTATTCAATGAGAGACCAAATGACATAACAACGTACAAAAAAGAAAACGTCTAAAAGAATAGTCATTCATTAACACATTGTTTTCAAGATCCACGAGGTCCAAGAGGTCCAAGACCTGGTCCCTCAAATGATTTTGTTCAACCACTGCCATACCCCGTGGACGTAAATGAGCCCGCACCAGAAGAAAGTAAATATGAGATATTTTGTTTTATTGCATAAAGGTAGAGTTAAAGATCAAGGGGCTCATCAAATATATATATCCATCCATATGTCTTAAAAATATAAGAAAGTTATAGTTTTCCTAGAGTATAGTTCAACTTCTTGGGATGTTAAGAAAGTAAACTGAAATAAACTGGTATGGAATTTTTAGTTGATAAGTTTATTTTTTGGATTTGTTTATATAATCATATCTCAATATCATTGTTACCTTAATTGCTATGTTTTTTACATGAGTTTATTCCTTTAGTTCACAAAATTATACAAACAATTCAATGGCAAAGTAGATGCATATACATGTATACTAACCACACGTATTGAACTGTTGTTTTAGCACCATTCGAAACAGATGATACGGATTACTTCAACCCCCCTGTAATACATCCACCCAAGACACCAAAGAGCCTTGGCATGGCATCAGGTAATGTTTGACGAACGAATTTTTAAAGTATATAAATTTTACGTGATATGAGAGTTTGTTCAGTATGTAAATATCATATATTCAGACGTGTTTATTCAGCCGACTTCAATAAAATATTGAAATACATTAGATAATAAGCAAAAATCGAGGGAGCTGTGAAATGTGTATATTTTTGATAACATGGTCAAATCACATGATTTCTAGAAATGATATAGTAATAAGAGATATTACTCATCCTTCTCAGGTGTTATTCCCGATGGAGCAATCAAATCTAGCTCAGAACTACCTGACAACGGACCACTTATGGCCCGACCAACCAGCAATAGTTGTTGGAAACCAGCAACGGATAACGACTCAGAATGGATTCAGGTACAGTACAACATGCCCCAAAAACACCTCCCTTCGCATTCGTTACCTTAATAGATGTTCTCCATACTTTCAGTTTAACCCTTAAATGGCTATTAGAGAGGATAAGCCTATCGGATAGGAGAGAGTGGCAGATTTGCCCCCTCCCCCATGATCTCAGAAACGACCAATCATAGGAGGGTGTATTAGAAGTAGTGGAACTGTAATTTAATCCCTAGTATTTTGAGCTTCGTACTCATAACTTAATTGAGAAATTCAGAACATATGGGTTTATCATTTTAAGTCAGAACTACTGACAATATGGGTATTTCAGTAACCTTGACTAGCTCTAACTTTCCTCCTAGGGGGATTTTAGCCACAATCTTTTCATTAAGAAGAGTCAGAAAGTTTCACATCAAAAGACAAACTCCGAAAAAAGTTTGGGGGATCTCCTATCCCCCTAACCGTTTAAGGGCTAAGAGAAAACTTTGAACTCTAGGAACCAGTCAGAGCTTGTCGTCATCAGAAGAACGACTCTATATGTATGTTTTTTTGTTCTGACGCCAAGATCAGGGATATTTTGAAGGACAAAATGCCATGGTCCCGCTATTTATAGCTTATTTTTCCATTTTGACAAGATTGTTGGGATCCTCCCTATAAATCTTAGAAAATGACCCACTGAGGATGCTTTGCTATATCCTGCATCCCAGGAAGTCTATTTTGACTCTATACATGAAGATGCATATAAAGTCATCATAGCCATAAATTAGTTGAATATTGGAAATAATATTTCATTCCATTGAGGGAATATCTGTGCATCTTTCACAAGAGGTATTCCACGAAGCCAGGAGGGCTAGTGGAATATCATCTTCTGAAAGTACCACAGGCATTCACCGCCATTTTGGCGTACACTGAACGAAAGCAAATTACTTGAAGACTCCCAGTGAGCGTGGATTGTTACTAAATATTCAACGGTTGTCTGATTAGCATTGTCATTGAATAACGCAAAGTATTCTATATTTCTCTCGATTTTAGGAAACTATCCTGACGTACGGTTAGCGTTGAGCATATAATATATGTAACTGAGGCATAGGCCATTGGATCCTGTAAAACCAGGCTTATTTATCCCCTGTTCAACTATTTTAATTTTATTTTCAATAATTGTAATTTTTATTAGGTTGATGTTGGTACTGTTATGGAAATCCATGGTTTCGGTACCATGGGAGGTGGTAATGCCTCACCTAGCGACTGGACAACATCATATTACGTAGAATACAGTACTGATGAAATAAACTGGACCCCAGTTACCATGAACAACTCAAATGCACCTTTGGTAATATATTTATACACAATATCATTAGATCCTCAATTTGTAAAATAGAATGACTCTAATAGTAATATCATAAATTTGTCCCTTTGGTTTTTACGCCGAACAGTGTCTTAAACCTCAGGCTCAGAGTCACAAAAATGCTTTGCACAATAAACTGTTGAAAAAACTGAGGGGGCGGATTGACCCCCCCCCCCCACTCCCAATGAAGACGTTAGGTTAATATATGAAACCAGTATTCAAATTAATCACTAGTTAACTACGATTCAATATGCACTTATGCTATTTCAATATGAAGAAATTCGTACTCATTTTTTTTTGTTTTTACTTCTATGGCTATCACTCCTTAAAAAGTGTCATATTTTACTTGCTTTTAAAAGTGAATCAAAATAGGACTTCAAGTTGCCAAACTTACGGATGAGATGTTTGTATATTTTACTCGCTTTCACTAGTGATCGATTTACGGATGCGGTGTTTCTATATTTTAGTTGCTCAAAGGAAACACTGACGCGTATTCCTGGAAACAGATTTGCCTTCACAAACATTTGGGACATCCCATCACCGCTAGATACTTTAGGGTTAAACCAAAGGATTCAAACGGTTCACCTTGCCTCAGGGTCGAACTCTACGGCTTCAGAGGTAATTCAACTTTTTTATTTATTCATTTGAAATCAGTTGTATTCACATAATATTTAGAATAGCTTCGTAGTTCTATAATTATCACACAGTTTACTGTTTAACTATCAAGTATTTTATTTGAAGTGAGTATCTGGTACCTGAAATTATCAAATAAATATCAGTTTGATTGAATTTAAAAAAAATCTTCAATATATGAAGCTGAGTGAATATCTACATGAAAATTGAAATTTTAATTTAAAGCCTACATTATGTTATCTACTGTTGATAACTACCAGTATAATAGTAATACATAAAACTGACGTTTTATCTATAAAAAAATAAATGACAAACGCCACTGTTTATAATATGCTCAATATCGATATTTATCTGCCCAATCCTAGTTTTAATACAATTTGGTTGATATACATGTAACTGAATATTTAAGTTCTTACTGATATTTTTCAGATCCCGCTGATCCTGCACTGTTGGAAGGTAAGAATCGAAGAATCAAAAATGTCATCTGTAAAATTATACCAATGATTTAAAACATTTGCCTAATTTACGTAATTCATATTTTTATTTGCCTAGTTCAGTAAATGATTACCATAAATCATTTGTTCAAATAATAGAATAGAACAACCAAATGGTTGCTAGTATTAAAACAATCTAATAATTTAAAAAAGTGCTTTTTGTCTAAACTAATCACTGTTGTTTATCAAATGTAATTGAGCAGTTTAAGTAATTTCTTACATTGCTTTAATAGGGACAATTCCACAGACAAATACTCTAATTCAATCTAATGGGAAAACATTGAAATCGGGACTGATCATGAAAAGCGAGGACTTTTGGTACATAACCCTATATACCATGGGATAGCTCAATATGTCCCCTTCTAAATTTAATTAAAAAATTGCATAGATACATGTATATCACCCATTGAAATAAAAAATATATATATCACCGCTTTTTCCGCCGTCTATCCGAATTTTCAATAGATAATTCTTGATTTCAATCAAACATCATCCCAATTTTAAATTCAGATTTTTCTCTTCTACCTTCTTCTACAGCTTTTCAACACCGCCCCTTTTAAACAGCACCCTCTATGGAGTAGTCCCGATTCAATCTGGAACTTTTGTTCGAAGCATGTCTATTATCAAATTAGATCAGACACAATTGGAGACTCAAACCTTGAAAGGTTTTGATAGTACTATTTTATCTTATGAAAACTTCCATCTGCAGAATCAATGAAGGCGATAGTGCCCAGTGACAGTAAATGATGTTTCTTGAACTACTTTTCTTCTAATTCCAGTACTGAAGGACGACATGTGGACTAAAACCACAACGGGATGTAACTGTTATTTTGACACGACTGATGACTCATGCGCGTGTTGTGAACCAGGTGGTGCCCAGTGCCCCAAGAGTAACAAACATCAATGCGTCAAGTCTGGACAGAATGGAGATTGTGGAGAAGGTATGTCTTTTTTATAGATTATTAATTTCTTTCATCATATAAATATTTTCATACATAATAGCTTGCCAATCGCTGGCATTATGGGCTAAGCTGAACAACATATAAAGTACAAATGTAAATGTATGCAACAGGGAAGCATAAGGGCAAGATATGTAAAAAGGTGGGAAATTTGAGGTATGTCTCGTTTAAATATTGACATTATTTGTATTTGTATATTTATTCAACAACCAATTTGGTGACAATACTTTCCTTTTTACAACATATTTACATTACAAAAGACAGAGTAATAAAAAGTATTATTTACACAATGGTACATTTATCTATTGACTTAATTTAATTTAGTTCCTTCAATTTTACATTTTAACATTCTGATAATCAGTCCAGTTAAAATTGATATAAAGGTAAGCTGTACGTATGTTTTAGAGGAACAAGAGCTTAATTTAACAATGTTAAGTAAAGTATCCGTTATTGCATTTAAGTCGAACTGCCGGAAGAGGACGCAGTAAATCACTGGACGAAGGATATTGAAGTAGATACATGTCCATGTGATTATGACGCATCAAAACAATGTGCATGTTGTAAGGACTACGGTATCCAATGTGGGGCCCTTAAACACGACCAATGCGTTGCTCCAGGTAAACTATTTTAGATGATATAGAGTTTTAAGTTTCGCTGTAAAATATACTCTTGCTTATTGTAGCTTGTATCGAAAAGGAAGGAAAATAATGCTTTATTTCGAATATTTTTCACGCACTGTCTGTTTGGGTTTCATCAACGCTTTGCATCATGTTATTCAGAAAATAAATGATATATTCAGTATCAGTATCGCTGTTCTTTAGTATTATTTGCAATAAGTCTACACAAATAAATCGATGTTTATTCAGTCGTGTATGTTAAATAACATATGTAGTGATTTATATGAAATCCAACTGTTGATCATGAGTTTAAACACAGAATGAAATCGGTATTTCACATATATATATCGTTCAGAAATTTATAGTTCAAGAAGAATTATAGTCACGCAGTTCGCATTATACATACAGTGATTCATATAGTTCAGTCGTTTATAGTTCGTGTGTACATGCATACAGTTTTTCCGTTCGTATTTCTCATACTTAATCATGAATTATTTTAATTATGCGCATGCGTGGTCCAAGTGTGTGAGTTTTAAACACAGAATCCTGTCGTTCGTATTCCTCATATGTATAGTAGTGTTCTTTCGTAATTCGCATGTGTATGATTATAGTTTAATCATTAGTATATCACGTACGTTTATGCCTAATCCAAAAGGCTTATACGCGATATTTCAGAATGACAACAATATTCTTACCTCCCCCGTTGAAGAGCTCTAATTCCAGGTACCGATGTTTTACATCTGGGCTTTTTCCCCATATACCGGGTTCGATTTTGATCACATCATTTCAGCTTCATTGGACATTCTTATTCAAGTATATTTGCACAATCGATAAAAAATGTGTCCACTGTCTCAATTGTGAGGGTTGTAGCTTGATATTAGTATAACGTTTGTCATTCTGACAATACGCAAAAACGTGACATGGTTTTAAGGTTGGGAAAATTTGGTTTAATCAACGGACCAATGGAAATGTGTCCCACTTGAAGCGATGCATTGCGGGAGATATTTATGTTAATGACCATGTTTTCGTCTCTCGCGTACTATAAGTCTATTGTGTCTTTACAAACGGTCTCGCCATTCATATTTCACATTTTTGTAATTGCCCATATTCTCCCCAGGTTCTATTCTGACTGATGTCTGTGGAAAGGATCCCAAGTTCAGCGACCCTACTCCAGAGGAAAAAGAAGAACAGGAGAAAACATGCACTCCCGTGGTCTGTCCTGCTAAATAAATAAGTGCCAGAATACATTTTCTTGACAATGCAGCTGATATGAATCTAACATTGTATCACTTAATTAAATAACTTACAAGAACATTGATGACTCAGCCTAGCACTGAATGCTGCTAATAAATTTATTGTCGGGCCTTTGGATTTCAAGGAGAAGAGAACATCGAATTTTGATATTACATCTTGAAAACTAGTCATTAAAAAAATGGAACGTTCTTTAGTCAGAGGAAAACTCATTTTAACCTAAACGATTCTAACCACCTTAAAATCTAAAGGTCCAGTATATTTATTCATTTTATAGACGTTTTCTAATGATTTCAAGGAGAGAAGCAATGTGTCATTTAATTTATCCGACCAAATGTTGAAGGAACTCAAAGCCTCTGCTAAAGAAAATATGTGTTTTAATGTGCACTTATTGCATAAAGTCTATGGTTGTTCGAAACTTATCCATGTTATCTCATTGGATGGGGTACTTTTGAGGAAAGGCGTCAATGAGCTCATATAGTTGATCCATGGCTTTGTTAAAATTGAAGTATATGACCATACTTCCTCTGACGGCCTTGGATTTAGTGTGCATATTTTCTTTAGTATGGCTCTGAAATGTGAAGACCACGTGATGAAGCTCGCTTGTGATTATGTATAGTTCTTATTTCCTGGAGTATTAGAGAGTACCGATGTACCGCGGCCGAAGATTGCCGAAGATATTTCAAGTAACTAGGTTTCTTTAAGGGCTAGTGTTGGAAGCATTTTCGGCCATTATCAGTTTCGATGCAAAAAATTTTACTCTGTAATAACCGTCACCATAAACACTTTATGGAGTATGGTCGAAAAAAAGTAATGCACAAGATATGGTTTGGGTCTACGGGGTAGGTATGAAGTACACTCCGTATTGAATCACCTCATGACCGTGTAGTTGTTTACAGTGAGTACTGAATAAACGTATGAAGCTAACACGTTAGTTTATGTTAATTTAATGAACACGCCCTTTGAGACGTATGGAAATATATAGGTATATTCAAAAGTATATCAATAGCGAAGATAAACCACTAAATATTTTCAAACATCTTTCGCATGGTCTAGTAGCCAAAACATGTACGTTTTCTCCCTGATACAAAGTTTTTAGTGAAGTATTGTATTTTATAGCTTTAATTCTAAACCACATGATCAATTTAACCTCATAATAGTTCGATGGTAGCCTTCAACCTTACAAAAACTATCCGGCATATCTAAGTTCACAATCTTTAGGTAGCCAAAGAGAAAAAGTCAAACCTAGTGAATAGGAAGGCCCTCAAAATGTCTTTATAGTGAGAGATCAGACGTTCAAGAAACTGCATTAATGAGAATTCTCATGTGGCCCTTGTTGTCTGTGTAAAGGGGCTGATTATTCAAAACTACTGCGTTCTCATATGGTATCCAAGCTAGCCTGCGTAATTTGGAATGTATAACTCCCTTAATCATTTGACAATAGTTAACCTGGTTCTCTGTAATTGTTCTGCCATCGTCATCCCCAAGCGTCTTTCTCTGGGGCTATTTGAAGGACTATGCTTATGATTATCCCAAGCCAAAAGACTAAAAACAACTAAAAGCCAAAATTGGAGTGATATTAAAAGAATTCTATCGTTATATTTTCAAATGTGATGAGCAATGTAACAGTAAGGATTCAGTTGTCATCGAAATATTAAATAATAAAAATTAAGCCTTCAAAACATCAAAAATACAAGACTGAACTAAAAACTATGTATTTGGAAGAAAACTTACATGCTTTAGCTACATGACTTTGCAGAAATTGTCTGAAATATTAACTGGTTTTTATCTATGGTTTTGATATGCCTTTGGGTACATTTTGAGACACCCTGTAAGCATGTGATTAGACAAAATTGTTTACAACAGTCATAAAAGACAGAGCACCCAGTCCCAAACGATATGGGACAGACGAACCCCAGTCCCGAAGTCCTCGGCCAATCCAAAGGGCTAACATCCATCAGCAAAGCAGTCGCTGTAATCCATAAAAGACAATAATTTACAATGGTCACCAGGAGAAAACTTTTACTGGTTTCGATTCTTATTTATCTACTATAAATGCCATACCCGGGATCGACCTGAAAGGTACCAAGTGAAAAAAATTGTGAATTCATTGCCAATTTCTTGAACAAATTTTTACATCCTTCAGCATTTCAAGAAGTAAAATTTGAGTTTTTGAAATTAATTACTTGTATTTTCAGCAAAACCAAGAATGTATTCTTAAGATTTTTACAAGTATAAACTTGACCTGAAACATGGTTTCTTGATTTAAAATCTATGTATGTTCGACATGCCCTGTTCTTTACAGCTATCTAAAAAGCCTGGGTACGTAAATTCCCTATGGTGCATCCTGTTAATATATCCAACTGTGGAAAATTAAAAATGTTAAAAATAAAGTCATCTCTTTTGTAATATAACCTAGTGTATACTATTGTCTTAGTTCAATGTTAATAAAAAGACCAAGATACTGTGTACTCATATCAGGTTTTATCAGTCTTTTTCAATTCTAGCTTAGCAGATTATTTCTCACCTACAAAGTCTTTAAATTTAGGATTGTCTTAACTTAACAGCTCATTAATATATCTATCTGTCCTTATAAATAACTTTGCAATATGGGATTACGATATATCTTTCATCATCCTTTGTGAAAATATTCATACGAGAATAGAAAAAATCTGCTAAAATGGGAGCACAATCTATACAATTTAGTAAACCTTCACTCTGACGTAAAACAGTATTTTCAAACTTGACAAATATATTAGAAAGTCTAAAACCTCACAAAGGTGAAATAAATAGACTTACGTATATCATATGGTAGAGATTAAAAGATCGAGTGGATTGGATTCATGTAAAAGGTGGATTGGATCGGGAATCTTCAAAATGTGGAATTCTTATAAAAAAAATTCTGTTGATCTCCTTCTAAACAATTTTCCTCTACAGTATTACCTAATTACAGGTCCCTTTTGAGAAATCAGAACAAAGTAATGACAAATACATACTCCAATTAGTTCATGGACACTCTTAAGTATTTAACTGCTTTCCCTTGTAAATCATTTTTTGTAAGACATAGATCTTTAGAAAAAGAAAACTTGTCATTCAAATTGATGTGTGAATGTTCACAAATCATCTCACCTTTGCAACCCTGGTATGTTCAGTTTGGATTGAAAACAGGTGATATGGATCTTCAAACCAGTCTGCCTTATGATTTATGAAATGTCTCAAATTACACTTGGAATGAATAAGATCGTGTATCAGAAAGCGGGTACCAGGTCATCCTTCTAGCCCACCCAAGCAAAATAATATTACATCTATTATTTGACAATGTGCAAGTGAAGAGAGCACCAATCTTCTTAGAGGGAGATCAATATAATTTTTAAAGGAAAATCCATATTTTGAAGATAGCCAATCCAATCCACCTTTTACATGAATCCAATCTATTCGATCCAATCCACCTTTCAATATTTACCTATCATATTGCTCACTAGAAAAGAAAGCCATTTTTGAATCACAGTTTACTTATTGAGACTTACTGACCGTCATTGTCTCTTTAATGATTCCGAAATATTTTCTCTTACAACTTATCATTAGGAATTGATGTTTAAAGTGTACATGTAGATAAACCCAACGTTGAAATACATTTAATCAAATAATATTGCCATTGCATTAAAAGTTGCATTTACAGTTTATATTTTAGATATAAATCATAGTTACTGCTTTAACATTCGGATGATTAACCTTCATGCGATAATATTTGTTGCTTATAGTTTCCATGTGGTACGTACTGGCCGAGTATGACGATTCCTAATGCAGGAATACGATTAGCATTGCTTTTTTAGAATCTCTGTTGGTTGACAAAATGATACAAGTGAATATATACAATCGGTTAGTATGGTAAATATTATTAGCTAGAGCAATAGGGAAAATATGTTTAAAAACGTGGCAAGAAAAATATCAAAAAGTACACCTGTCATAAAACTAGAAAACAGCAACACCACTGAGTGTAGATTATCCCACCAAACTAAACACGTTTTGATAAAAAAAAGTGGTCATCTTGAGAAAAAATTGAACAAACCTCCTTTGTCTCTTGAAATCAGCATATACAGGGTGACCCAAAAAATGCAACCCTCCGTTTCTTCAATATTTTTCTTAAATGGAGGTTAATTGCTCTGAAATTTGGCACACAAAGACTTCATTCAATGTGGGATCCTCTGGCAAAGTTTCAATAATCATAGTCTTATATTGATAGAGTTATGTTCGTTCCAAAATATGCTCCAAATGTCGTCCATTTCCAATGTTAGGTTTTCGGATGAATCACATTCCCTTCTTTCTGAACATGTAAACTCAAGAAATAATGTGTTCTGGGATCACAAATTCTAGATTAAGTGCTTCAAAGGCCCTTTCATTCTGTTAAATGCACAGCTTGGGCTGCCAATTTCCAAACATGAAATCATCAGCCCCTTTTGTTTTGAGGTTGATAATGGCAACACTGTTACTGTTAACACACAGCGCAATATTGGCGTTCCCAGGAGGTTCTAGGCAGTTCTAGAGTGGCATAGGGGCTTCAATAGACAAGAACAGTGGTTCTAGAAGGATGGAGCTACTCCTCACTTCTAATGATAGCAATTAGTCTGGCTCACTAGTCATTTCTATGAGAAGATTATCTCTCCTAGGACGGAGAACCCATGGTCATCCCACAGTCTTGATCTCAATGCCCCTGAATTCTATATATGGGGTTATTTAAAGGATAATGTGTATGAAAATAACCCTACCGCAATTGCAGAACCCCAACAAGCAATGGCTGCAAAATTTGAGCCATACCCATGGGAAGAATGTATCCGTGTTATGAACTGTTTTCCTTGAACATTGCAAATTTGTTTTCAGCGAAATTGATGACATCTGGAGCATATTTTGAAACGACCATAACTCTATCAATATAAGACTATGATTATTAAAACTTTCCCAGAGGATCCCACATTGCATGAAGTCCTTGTGTCCCAAATCTCAGAGCAATTTACCTCCATTTAAGAAAAATATAGAAGAAATGGAGGGTTGCATTATTTTGGGGTCACCCTGTAATATAAAATTTCAACGAAATCTGTCAACTGGTATGAGTTATAAACTATTAAATTCTTTATGAAAAATAGTGGCCATTTTGAAATTCAGCTGTCATCTCGACAATATTCTTCTACTCACTCGATAAAATACCTGTGCTGGCTTGAAATGTCTGTGGTCCTAGCCAAGACAAAGATATCAGTTCCTGTTAGAATAGTACGGGGAGCTGTTTTACCTTAAGATATCAAGCTACATTATCCTACCAAACACATATGTCCTATGGTG
This sequence comes from Owenia fusiformis, assembly GCA_903813345.2. NCBI lineage: Eukaryota > Metazoa > Annelida > Polychaeta > Sabellida > Oweniidae > Owenia > Owenia fusiformis. The sequence goes on from CAIIXF020000004.1 coordinate 24,085,144, forward strand.
TCTGTGTGAGATAATTGTAACTCAAATGAAAAAATGAAAACATTAAAATAGAACTCATGCTAACTCTAGGCATCATCGTATAATTTGAACCCAATCAGTCGATTGGTATTGGAGTATCAAAGAATGCATTTTCTGAATAGATTCGGCCATTTCAAAAGTCAATTTCAATCTTGGAAATCAAGAAACAGAGCTTCTGTTTCCCCAGGCATCGACATTTACAAGTTCAACTATATCCGTCCACTGGTACTTAATTTATCAAAGGTTACGCCTTTACAAAAAATGGTACCAATTTTGAAATTCAGTGGCCATTTTAAAAAGCTCGTGTTGATCAAAGCTCTTTTGTTCATAGGCATCAGCATATATTCTTTAATATGCAAAATAAAAACACTGTAAATACCATTATGTGGCACTTAATTCTAATTCCTGCGGAGTCATAGCCACTTTAAACTAAATATACAGTATGTTACATCGATTTTAATATATAAAAAATGGTCAATTCCTTCTCGAGCAGGGGTCCTAGACTCATATGATATACATGTACAGTAAGTCTAGGCTATAGCATTTCAATCAAATCCGTCAACCAATTTTATCGTCCGGAGTTATCGTCCGGAAAAACGAACGGGCGGCTTCTCTGTCCGAGGCCATAACACCAGGACATCTATATTTAATTATTTTGTTTAGCCAAGAAAATAACAGTATACGATCACAACCCTACTGGAATCATTAATATAACATGTTGAAAAATAGATTTAAAATCGATAATTGATACTTAAAACAACAAATATAGTTGTAGATACTATTCATACAAGATAGATTATTCATTGTAAAATGATTCGGGACGGATAAAATCCAATCCGAAGTCCATATGAGCAGATCAAACGATCAACATCTATTCGCAGTCATAGCCATAATCCATAAATCCATAAAGCACAATGTGTTACAGTCGTTATCAGGAGAAACATATGGCTGGTTTTTATCCCTATTTCACAACCAGTCATGCCATAGCCGAGATTCACTACAGAGCGCTGGGTGAAAAAATCAGAGCCTTTCTTGAATATTTCCGACATTCCTAAACATACCAAGTGACCAATCTCGAAACTAAAGATTAATGACTTGTATTCTTCACGAAAGCCAAGAAAATAGTTCTTATCATGATCACAAAAATAGTATCAGGATGCCATTCTATATCGAATGAGCTGGGTTATGTAGACCTAGTATGCTGGGTTCAATGGAATACTGCTTTCCAAATGTGGCAAATTTACAATATCAAATTGACATCGTCTGTTCTATCATACTTAAAATATGCGATGCTGTCTAGTTCAAGGCGAACTATATGAGGTCATATATCATAAAAAGGAAGATCATATGTCTTTAATGTACACACCTGAATGCCATATATTTATCACGTAATTGTTTGTCCATTTATCTTTTGGATAGCTTCCAGGTTTTCTAATCCTTTAGCGGGTATTGTAATTGGCATCTTTTCAATTTATATGAATGCATGGTTGACCCCAGTTTCACCAGTGTACTTTATAAAGACATTCAGTTCAGTATTTAAGACAGTCCACAACACGTGGAAATTTCAACATTTTACAACAGTTTTACAGCAGTTTTACTTCATTTTAATACAATGGCTGAGAGTAAATCGGACATTCTTGAAGCAGGCAGGAAGTGCAGTAAGTGTAGGGGCCTTATAAGACATCATATTGGCCCTCATGGAACTAAATGTGACTTTGAAATTCAAAAAGAATATCGAGATCAGGACGTTGAAGTCGATGTTACCAATGAGATTCTAGAATTAAAGAATCTCATGGAACGTATGATGATAAGTAGTTTATTCCAAATGGAATAAACTTCAAATAGCAAACGTTGTTCAATAAAAATTTCTAAAAAGCACATAGTAAAATTGCATTTAAAAGGTTGTAAATTAATATAAGGAGGTATGATATATATCTATATTTTGTCAGATAAATCTAACGGGGGAACAATTGTAAGAAAAAAATTACACCTTACAGTATCTTATATGAAACATCACGTGATTATTCTATTATCCAATGGAAATGGAAAAGTTGGCATAACCACAGGAGGTGAAGCATAGGCTTTCTCTGTTTTTCTATAGTAAATCATTACAATGGTGCGCCATAACGCCCGGTAATTTGTAATTTCATTCAAAAGCATCAGTTGAGGCAATAATACGTCAAATATATCTTTCGATCTGTTTTGTTTGTATGATTAAGGGCTAATTTATCAAAAAATAGTCATTGTTTCTGTAGTTGTGAATGTTGACACAAACACATCCGGTTGGTATATATCGTTACAGCATTGTAATTTTATTTGCGTACATGTCAATGTCCCAAAATATGATGATGTCTTCCGCCGTTTATTCCTATATAATCATCCCCCTTTATGTCAACTTTACGCTGTTCGACACAATGCAGAGTAGAAGCATCTTAACAGCGGCTCTAGCCATAGCGCTGGTAGTACTAGGTAAGTAAGCATAGTTTTACATAGTCATTTGTGAATATTACTACATTATATACATTATTTGGCTATTCATAATCTTCTTAAAATTTACCGATCTTTGGCTGTGTTTGGAGCTTGAATTTCAAACAATGTGCTTTTCATATTTTTAGTAAACTGCATTTACCGTTTTTGTGCTTGTTATTTGTTGAATCAGACAGGAAGTACCGCAATGTCTCTGTACACGAGTGGGATTCAAATGAACACATATCATCCGTAATTAGAATATAGAGTATCTTTCCATGCGTTTGAAATGGAAAAATGTTTAGCAAACCATTTGGTTTATCATTATGTTTATTGATTAAAGATCAAAATGTCTAACGAAATCGAAGTGACCAAATATATACACATATTCATGGTGTAAGCATTTCGAAAAATGTTTCATTAGGCAAAGAACTATATGGGAGACCCTCTAAAAATAAACGGTATGAGTTTGTTAGAATCGAATAATGAAATAGTTTGAGAAAATATATATTCCGTGTATGTCGGCATTTATATGGTTTAAAGTAAACAAAATGCGCATGATATGATTACGATTGATGCCATGGAAATAAGGAAAATATTTTTGGATCTTGACTGGCACTTTTTTTACAAGACCTTCATGGAGACTCTACAGATACAATACTTTGGCTACATTGATTGGTTTCTCTGTTGTCATTTTTAACAACTCACCCATGTTAGCAAAATTATGAATGCGTGTTTATCAAGTGTTCTCAACATATATTTGCCAAATTATAGATAAGAACGATAGGAGTTTTATAATGAGGACGAATCATTGCATACTGTCAAGAAACACACTGCCTTCAATCTTCAAAAATGCCAACACGATTGCGTTATGTTCATGAAATCATTTGCATCAGTGTTGCGACCGCATTTATAAAATGCAACAAGTCGAATAAGAATGATCATTTTATGAAAGACAACAAAAATAATGTATGATTATAATATAGATATATCAACTACAAGTTTCCCTTATTACAATATAATCATTAAATAAGTTATTTCCGTTGGGAGTTCATTTACTCGTAGTAAATAAAACAACGTTGTAAGACAGACCGTCTGATTAAACTTGCTGTCCAAAATTAACCTACAACAATACACCAAAACCGGTGACCGTAGCTTCCCAAAATGGAGAGAAATGTGTGGCATTAAATATAGGGATTTTGTGAAGCAACGGCCGCCGTATGCCCACCATAGAGCAAATGTGACAGAGGCTTAAGTATTTACATTATAAATGTTGATGTATTATAGTTTCAGAGAGTTATGCCCAAAGGGGTAGGAAAGGTGGGTACAATGTATCTATCGTGTCTTGCTTCACATTACATGCTTCGATATGTATGCTTAAGTATTGATAATATAAATGTTGATGTATTATAGTTTCAGAGAGTTACGCCCATAGGGGTAGGAAAGGTGGGTACAATGTATCTATCGTGTTTCGCTTCACATTACATGCTTCGATATGTATGCTTAAGTATTGATAATATAAATGTTGATGTATTACAGTTTCTAAGAGTTATGTCCAAAGGAGTAGGAAAGGTGGGTACAATACATCTATCATGTTTTGCTTCACATTACATGTTTCGATATGTATGCTTGTATTTACATTATAAATGTTGGTGTCTTATAGTTTCAGAGAGTTACGCCCATAGGGTCGGGGGTGGTAATTACGGGAATTGTATGAAGAGTTGCAGGGGCGCATTTAGACCCTGTAAAATAAAATGCAAAAATGCACCACCCCCAATTCCGCCCACACCTCGTCCACCCCCTCCACCGCCTCCACCGCCTCAACGACCCCCAATTCAGGTCCCACCTCGTCCGGCCGTTCCGCAGCCTCAACCACCTGTTTTAGGGAGAAGTGAGTAAACATTTGGATAGCATGTGTCATTATATACGATTATTTAGAGCTTATAAAAAATCAAAAAGGCCTTGGTCAACATTTAACGTCCTGTATAAGAACCTATTTACTTTCCAATGGATTCTGCAAATAATCTCCCACGTGACTCTGCCGGCTGAGACTCACCTATCACTTGAGTTCTTCTGAGATGATAGTTATTTTGTATCTTATCGACATAGTTAAGTCAATGATTATATACAGCGTGGGCCAAAAAAACATGCCATGTATTATATATCATTTTAAAGATAAATCATTTCCTTAAAAAAAACGACACCATCCAATTGAAAAGCTTTTGTTTTCTGATGGAATTGGAGGCTAAAATTTGCACAAGGGGTGCCGTGAGTGACAAAAAATAAAGAAAATAAAAATTCCCAACATATTACAGTCACAGCTGCACTTAATATGCTTGACTGAATCATCATACATTTATCTAAGAGTTTGATAATTAAATAAAACTATATGAGTATTATTGCTGAATTTTGCACTATAATTGTATAAATGTACCTCTTTTGACGGTGCCAAAGTCAAATTTCCCTCCATTTTTCACAATTTGGAAATCCTTAGTGAATAATGTTTTGGTCGCTCATGACACCCCTGGTGTCAATTTTAGCCTCTTGCTCCACAATAAAACAACGGTTTTTCAATCAGATGGTTTCATATTGTTAGATAATGATTTAAGTTTTAAATGATATACAATAAATACCATGGTTTAACGTTATATGATATGATATTCATCCTTTGACTTGGCTATTGTTTTTTGGCTCACTCTGCATATATATACATGTTTTATTTCCATAGTAAAATATGATCATTGCATACACATGTTGCGGCTTTGCAATAGAACATTATAAGCCAGAATTGAATAATAATAAGATTGAAAAAGAAAGTATGACATTGAATTTGCAATAAGCAAACGAATTGAAATACCTACGCTTGTATACATTTTGATACAAATATGAGGCTAGCTTTAAAATGTCAATATTAATTCTTTGGCAAATTCTGTCTCCACTCAAAAATAGTCATAATTTGTCTTGCTGGTTTTTTTAATTTGGAGTAATTAAAATGTAGATCAGTAAGTATATCCTCTAAATCTTGAAGATAATGTGATCTTTCAGTTCGGGTGAGATAGACTCTCAGTCAATCATGGATTTAGAGAAACGATGTAGGAGAATGTCGAGGTTTTGAATGAAATTTGGTTGTCACAACTTCCTTGATTATATTCATTAGTAATACGTCATTAGTCAATGGTGTATCTATTCATGTTATGTCAATGTTACCCTTGCTGAAATCCTCATTTTCTGTATAAATTTTTAAAAGTTAACGAATCTCTACAAGCATATTAATAAAGGATAGTATTGCTAGAATCCATTTCAATAGTAAGAATATGGGTTTTTGAACAGGACATTGTCATTTGACTCTAATTATAATGAGTTCTTTAAATCTTAATGATATGGACAAAAATGAGAAAACCCTAAAGAATCTCAGATTCAATACAAGCATTTATGTCAATATCTATACTTGTGCTCTCACAACATAGAATGTAGATGGAGTCCGTATGATCGACCGAGATTAGGTCAATGTTCTGCAAGTTGCGGAGGTGGTACACAAAGAGTGACACTTATAAGGTACAGGTTATATGGTATGGCAGAAACAGGGGATCCAGAATGCCTCGGTTCGGATAGAGTTGTTAGAACCCAATCATGTAATAATTGGCCGTGTCCCCCGCCCCCAACGCCGCCGCCGCCGCCGCCAAAATGTGAGTTACTAGTTAAATTAAATGTATGAATCACAAATATAACGATTAATTTGGCCATAACGTAATTGTTTTAACATTCTTGTTTATCCTAGCGAAAAACAGATGAGATTCTACAATCGGAAAAACATTAATTTCACAAAAAATATTTTTTTCTTCTTTTCACAACCTTTATTTTACTAAACAGGACGTTTCGGATCCGGTCTGGATCCTTTTTCAACTGTACAAAAACTGAGCTGAAGCGCTACAAGACAATAAGATAAAAACAATATTACGTCATATTAATTCACCAAAAATGCATTCCAAATTCCCGCCAATTTATAGTTCCCTTAATCCCTGTTGATATTATTAACGTTTTTCTTTATAAAAATAGAATCTTTAATCCATCTTTCAAGTCTCTTATTGTCATTGTCCAAAACCGTAGTATTATTCAAGTCCATTACGCACATTTTTCTGGAGGACGTGGTCCGTAATGGCTTATTTATTCATCACCCCTCTCATATTTTCTTTTGCTTGGCGCGTGTAACGTGAATTGTCCCTCGAATCTGCTTCTATCTTATGTTCTTTAATTCTAATTTTCAAGGCTCTTGTTGCTATAAATTGGCGGAAATTTGGAATTATTTTTTGGTGAATTAATATAAAAAACAATATTAATTGTTTTGTATCGCTTCAGTTCAGTTTTATATACAGTTGAAAAAGGATCAAGACCGGATCCGAAACGTCCTGTTTAGTAAAATAAAGGTTGTGAAAAGAAGAAAAAAAATATTTTTGTGATTTGATAATCCAACCTGAAGAACATGTTTAAGGACATTTATTTCATTATTGTTTCGACGAGAGAGTAGAACCAAATCATGTAACATTCAGCTATGTCGAACAAATGAGAAAAAAGCTAGATATACCACTGATACAATGAATTCAGTATAACCCAAATAGTCTAATAACAATTAATATGAAATTAATTAGTTTTATATGTGTTTTATGGGAGTTGGTCATTTCTTAAAAAAGCTAACCCTACATCTGGGGTATGATTAGATGTAAACAAACGTTGGTTTCCAGGAAGTTAAATGTAGGTCAATGCACTGCACATGTGCAGAACTCATTACCCATCAATTTTTCTTACAAGCTAGAAGGTCAGTGTACAATCTGATTGAATCCTGTAAGTATTTGCCAGCTAATCCCGCTAAAACCACCCATGAATTATCCCAAACTAAGGTGAGATCAAGAAAATGGTAAGATATATTGTTAGTGATACATTAAGGTAAGCAACTAGAGTAATCACTATTATATTAGTCAGATGCACTGTTTATGTTTTTGAGAGATAATATACGCTAATCAAAACAAAATTAAATGTGTAACAGAAATGACTACTCCCTAAAAATAACACATGGACAAAAATAGAGATAAAAGATTCTTTATAACAATAACAGATTGATGAATAAAAGAATATATACCAGTGCTTATATTAAGATTTATACACTATTGTTTCAACACAGGGTGTAGATGGAGTAACTATGGCCCAGCAACATTAGGTCCATGTTCTGCAACTTGTGGAGTTGGCGTATTAACTGTTACACGTTCTAGGACCCCGATAGGGGGTCGAATTGGGGATAGAGATTGCTATGGTTCGAGCACTGATGTGAGAACACAGACATGTAACATGCAGCCGTGTCGGCCCGTAATCATCCAACAACCACAACCCGTTCCGCAGCCTATAGTCATTCCGCAGCCAATCCCAGTTGTCCCGCATCCAATCCCAGTTGTCCCGCATCCAATCCCAGTTTTCCCGCAGCCAATTCCAGTTTTCCCGCAGCCAGTTCCAGTTGTCCCGCAGCCAATTCCAGTTGTCCCTCGTCCAAGTAAGGAACTAGTTGTTGTACACATATTCATAATAATTTGACGAAAATCATCTTTAGGTGGGTGTTACATAAATGGTGTCACAAAATATTGTTGAAGACGAGAACATACTATTTTCAGAAATAACCGAATAAGCCAAAAGATTCATAGTGGTCATTAGTGTGGAATCGACACACACGTTGCTACTTTAAACACCCATATTTGTGTTCCTCGTCGACCTTTTTTCATGATTTTTCTCATTTCCACATGGGATGCAAATGGATTTTTAGGAAGTTGTAAGCCTCAAAATCGCAGGTGGGTGCTGCGCCCACTTGGTTTATTTAGCATCTTGGTAGTCTTCGGTAATTAAACAATATAATAGATCTTTATAGCCGCCAACATTCTCCCCCAATCATACTCATAGGCCTCGTTGGCTTTATAGTGAACATAGTTGTGTCGGTGCTTCAGCAATTTATACATAATGACATAGTTCGAAAATTAAAGTTCGGATAATTTTTTAAATGTTAATCTTAATCTTATTCTATTTTCATCATAAGGCAAGTTTTGTATACATATTTAAGAATGTATGTATAATACAGGTAAATAGTCGATTACATTTTTTACCAGTTACATGTATCTCCGACATATTCCAGTATTTAAGTATGGCGTACTCTTTAATATTCGTTTTCTATATAATATTAAGAATACTGTTGATATTGTATTCTATTATTTCCAACAATATATATTATTATACAAATAGTGGGAAGCCTGCGGCTTCGGGAATAGTAAATTGTAGAGGATATTCCCTCGGCGAAATAATTTACACTATTGCTCGAAATTAGGCAGTCACTATTTGTTTTATTATATACCCTATACTGACTCTTGTCCTGTTTCCTCTGCGAAGGCCAAAAAGGCTTAGAAAGCCCCCTCCCCGGGTCCATTGTTAGCATTATAAGCTGTGACGTCATCAGATGCTCAACAGAAATGTTTGCCTCTGAGACTCTCACTTGAGAAATTCAAGCGCGTTTAACACGCGGAATAGATTATCATGACACTTGAAATTACACAGACGTATTGAGCTTAGGCAACTTTATACACGTTGCTTATACTGTATCGTTCACGCACGCCTGTCATGGTGAACGGAGTTGATTTGTGTTTGTGCTCATCCTCCATTTTTCTGTTTTTAGTCTGCGCAGTGATGATGCGCAGACGTTTCCAAGGGTAATAGAAGTTGCAATCGTGACGTCAGCGGGCAATAGTTCAAATGTATATTCCCGCTGACGTAACATTTGAGGGAATATAACTTTCCGAGGGAAATAGTAAATCTATTTCGGAACACGTGACTAGGTATTGACCAATCAGGATTAGTGTTACATATTGGGTATATAATAATGTCTTTTAAGATTGTCAGTGGGGACAGTGGACGAGATGGGTACAAATGGAACAATGTGTTTGGAATGGATCTCCTCCCACTCAACAATGCCCTAGACCTGGAGTTGCGAGGAGTCAAAGATCACGTCGGTGCTATTGTAATGGGAGGGAAGCAGATCCTCGATTGTGTGGTGGTTCTCCAACACAACAGCACTCGATACCTTGCTGCGTCGATCGCACTCTACCTCCCCGTAAGTAGACATCCTGCGTGTAAGTGTCACCCTAACATATGCATGGTCTTAGAAAATATTGACTATATATTCTGTTTTGAATAATCAAACCCCTACACTCCAGTTTCCCTTCAAGCGCATCTTCTTTACAAGTGTCTTTAAAATGGTTCTACGAGGTTCTCTTAGCTAAATGTGTTTAGTTTAAAATGATTGTATCACATGCTGTTGTGAACAAACCCTCGCTCTTCAGTCTCCCGTCATGCACATCTTCTTTAAAAGTGTCTTTAAAATGGTTCTACGAGGTTCTCTTAGCTAAATGTGTTTAGTTTAAAATGATTGTATCACATGCTGTTGTGAACAAACCCTCATTCTTCAGTTTCCCGTCATACGCATCTTCTTTACAAGTGTCTTTAAAATGGTTCTACGAGGTTCTCTTAGCTAAATGTGTTTAGTTTAAAATGATTGTATCACATGCTGTTGTGAACAAACCCTCGCTCTTCAGTCTCCCGTCATGCGCATCTTCTTTAAAAGTGTCTTTAAAATGGTTTTACGAGGTTCTCTTAGCTAAATGTGTTTAGTTTAAAATGATTGTATCACATGCTGTTGTGAACAAACCCTCACTCTTCAGTCTCCCGTCATGCGCATCTTCTTTACAAGTGTCTTTAAAATGGTTCTACGTGGTTATCTTAGCTAAATGTGTTAAGTTTAAAATTTTTGTATCTCATGCTGTTATCAACTGTTATGCTGTTATCTTAGCTAACTGGGTAAAGTTTTGCATTTTCTATCAACTGTGCTCTCACCACTTTTATAGCAAGCTATAGCTATATATGGTATAAACAATGTGGACATTGAATAATGAACGTGAATATTTTCGAAAACGATCTCACCTACTACAATGGGTTGTATTCAATGTTCCGTTCAAATATCACAATATAAGTTATCTCATCAGCAATGGTATCAGTAATTGTAAATTGAGTTCGGTTTTAAGTAGTGGCACCGGGATGGAGACTATGGCATTATTTTTGCTTCTTTATTCATTAAATTCAAATATATTCGATATATGAAACATTTATATTCGCTAAATCATTTTTCCATTCAGTAAAAACGTTTATATGTTTGTTACAGCAAATTAAGTTTTCAAAATAGCCATTCACTAAATACTATGTGCATTAAATTACATATTCTATTCGTTAAATTATATTTTTTGCGTAAATTGTTATGGTATTCCTTAAGAGTAACACATTATATGCACAATATTGAATTTCTATTTGAACCCTATCGAAATAAGTTTGCCTATATTTACCAAATGGTTTATTTTTCTATGACATAATTAATGCATTTTACCAAAAGCTAATTTGCTATTTACCGAATGCAATAAAGTAATATTCGATAACTTGCGTTGTTGTTCGATATTTTGTCACGTGACTTAGAGATTTGCAAAAGGGCCGCACAGCTATTCTACATCGTACAAATATATCACGTGACTGAAAGTCTCGTAAATTATCGAAAAATAACGAAATTTATCGAATGTGGCATTCGCTATTTACCGAATATAAATAATCTAAATACCGAATGTACAAATAATTAATTGAATTATAAGTGCGTTAAGGAAAACAAATTAATTCGCTGCATCACACAAATACATGTATACATATCAAATGTGAATGTCAATACAAAGAACAAGTGAAACTATTTAGCGAATATAAATTGTATAGATTATTGCATTTGACATTCGATAGATTGGGTAAAGGTTTGGTAAATATATTATATTGGCCTCGGAATAATCTCAACCTCATATAGGATAATCTCTATTTATTCACCAGTACATACAATATATATAGCTGTGTCTTATATGAGCCACCAAAACTTATGCAGAAACTGGTGTTTGTTTACGAGCTCTAAGCTTCTAAACATATTAGAGTATGTGTATGGCTATACGTTCTCAAAATAAGTGAAAAAAGTTTTGAGTTTCACAAAAAGCTGTATATTTTTCGATCTTTTTTAATTTCTTATCAACGAAACTGAATAAACTTCTCCTCAGAATCCTTTGTGTAAAAGATGGTTTGGACAGTAATATGACTTCGTGCGACAATTCCCTACCAATACTTTTGATGGTTTGGACAGTAATATGACGTCATTCCCTACCAATACCTTATACCTTTGATGGTTTGGGCAGTAATATGACTTCATGCTATGCTATGCTATGAGCTGCTATGCTATGCTATGCTATGCTGAATTTTAAAAGTGTAATGGATAAATTAGAGGTAGTATCGTTTTCAGGAGATACTCCCAGCAAAATCAATAATACTTTAGATTTAGAACAATATACTATTGACGCATCCGGAGTTGTTTGTAAATCAAAAATTAGTTTTGAAGATTATTGGCGAAATCAATTGAATTCCGACCAATGTCGCAAACTGAATAGATACAAAATATTTAAAAGCAATTTCAGGTTCGAACCATATTTAGATTCAATTTCAAATGGGCATTTACGACGAAGTCTAACAAAGTTTCGTATCAGTAACCACAAATTAAAATAGAAACGGGTAGATACGAACGCCCAAAATTAAAGATCGGTGAAAGAATTTTTAGGCGAAACATATGCATCGCCTAGAATGGCCAGTTATATACACCAAACTTGTGAATTTAATAAATATATTATAATATTATTTACATCCAAAACGTATCGTTATTTGTCTATTGATTCACAACAAGCAGATCTAGGGAGTACCACAAATTATCTCTTATACCAGATAAGAAGTTTTGTGGGGCGAGCGTCTGTGATACATAGTATGAATATGTAATGTTTGATTGACAGTTCCTGGTAGACACTCCTATTCACCGGGGTTATACAGTGTACATGCATACCTCAGTTTTTAACTGATGCTTCGGTAGAACGCATGTCCTTCTACAATTGCCAGTATATAATTACGTATTACTTAAGTTTATACTGATTTAATAGTACACATGGACATTATATTTATTATTTAAACTAGAATTATTAATAACACTTTGGACGATTAAAAGTGCCACCCATTCCCCTCCACCACCCATCAGTTTTATACACCAAACTTGTGAATTTAATAAATTGTCAGAAATTCATATCAAATCGAGCGTAATCATATTTCTGCAAATAGCGCACCTACAGAAATTAACACTTACTTGCAAAATGAAATAAATCTTGGTCGCATGGTCGGGCCCTTTAAGACGCCGCCACCAGAATAAATAATAAATGCATAATAAGTCCATTTGGAAGAATACCGAAAAAGGAATCTGGTAAATTCAGAATTATCCATGACCTAAGTTTCCCAAACGGGATCTCAGTAAACAACGGAATAATGTCTGCATATACACCTGTAACATATCAAACTATTGGCACAGTAATCGACTTAATTCAACGTAATGGTCGAGGTTCATTAATTGCAAAAACGGACATCGAAAATAGTTTTAAGATCATTCCAATTCACAATGACGATCATCCTCTTTTAGGAATTTTATGGGAGGGTCAGTATTACTTTGATAAAACATTGCTTATGGGATGTTCTTCGTCATGTAGTATTTTTGAATCGTTTAGCACAGCAGTAGAATTTATTGCGCGGTCAAAATTTGATATCGAACATATTGCACATCTTCTTGACGATTTCATATTTGTAGGACCCTCTAATAGTATAGTTTCTAAATAGCTGAAAAGTGCTGACATAATAGATGTCACCCTTGTTTGTCTTTGATTTTCTAGGGCCAGACCTCCACTCACTCCAATGTTAGAAACTTGCAACAGTCACTTAATTTCATGATTTATCAAAGAGTGTTGGTTGAATTTGTCTGAAATTTGAATGGCATACTATTGGATGACCCTGTCAATGTACATATTGTGATTAACCATGAAAATATTGGTTGTCATACGAATAAACCAAGTTTTTAATGAATTTCAGCATTGCACCAATGGAGATTTGGCCCAAGTTTCTTTTTAAATGTCATGGAAAGTGATATAAGCGACATAACTGTTTAAATCAAAGCTATAATTGGAGAAAATTTGTCACTGAATCCAAATATGCTATCAAAAATAAAGAAAATTAATTCATTAGAGGAAAAAAGTGCAAATCTCTTAAAATCTCATGTAAAAACGAGAATTAGCGAGATTTCAAAGCCATTAGAAACTCCTCTATTCAACAAAATTCGCTGATTACCTAGCAACTTTTCTGAGACTTGCCGACAATCTAGACATTCCCATTAAGTCTTCTAAGACATGTGGTCCATCAACAATTTTGACAGTGTTTGGAATAGAAGTAGATACCAACGCATGGGAGGCTCGTTTACCTCAAGACAAATTGATAATACTTCAAAAAGACGTGAAAAAATATAGGAAATGCAAGTACATCTTGCAACATGAATTAGAATCAATATTGGGGATATTTGCATTCGCGACAAGAGTGGTACACTCCGGGCGGGTCGCACTCCGTAGACTGTATGATACACTAGGTCAATCAATTTACGGTAATGAAAACAAGAGGAATAAATTCGAGAAAATACGGCTATCAAATGAAGCGAGAGAAGATTTTAAAATTTGTTACACTTTTAATCGTCCAAAGTGTTGTTAATAATTCTAGTTCAAATAATAAATATAATGTCCATGTGTACTATTAAATCAGTATAAACTTAAGTAATACGTAATTATATACTCAGTCTGGCAATTGTAGAAGGACATGCGTTCTACCGAAGCATCAGTTAAAAACTGAGAGGTATGCATGTACACTGTATAACACCGATGAAGAGGAGTGTCTACCAGGAACTGTCAATCAAACATTACATATTCATACTATGTATCACAGACGGTCGGTCCACAAAACTTCTCAAATGCTCGATAAACTTATAATCACACGGCAATCCAATTAAACACCTTTTCAACATGGAGGACGATTCACTCTTTTCCAATATTGTATGTCTTGTGAAAATGAAAAAAATGAAATTGAAGCAGCATTTATTCATGAATGTAATATAACAAAGAAGGGTGTGATATATGACAGAAACAATGGACGCGTAACACAATCACCATTCATGTACTCATCCATGATGCTAACTTTTTGTTCATTTATTTACTTATTTATCTATTATGAAGTATTAATTGTGTTTGTATATACTAGTATACTGTTTTCTGCTGTATTGATATATTGTAAAATCAGTGTTTACTTTGTGTACACTTAACCCTTTATGGGTATGCATGTGTAATAAAGTCCATAATGCTACAATTCCCTACCAATAATAAATAATAAGAGTTAGATTCTCTGTTTTGCGTCCTGGCAAAATCCAAATCATGCAAGGATACAAGGAAAACAAATACAAACTCAAGGAAAAACACAAACTTTTTTGCTGAGAAATGTATATATTTTATGGGCATTAAAAGGGATGACATACCAATTTGCAGTGATACAAACACAGATCTATACATTTAATACAATATATTTAAATATACAATGTAGGTATTATTCAAAGGTAAAAATAAAAAAAATACACAATGTATGCCCAATTAATCAATAACACTGTCAATTTTGACGCACATCAATTTATCCGCCATTTCTTATTCTGATTGAACAAAATGCGATGTTACTTTCAAACCCTTGTGGTTGCTATTTGGATGTGTTTGTTTTTCTGATTTATTCAAAATCATGCAAGCAAGGGGATGCAAAACAAAGAATCTAATTCTTATCGCCTGACGGAATAATACTACACACCCTTTATAAGTTATGAACATACTGGGCTTATAAAGACGCTATAAGTGCATTGCAAATTATCTCTAAAATGCATGAAGTAGCATTTAGTGTCCGGTCTGTCATATATAAATACGTATACATACACCAAAGTTTATATATTGCGCAAGGCTGATGCAATTGTGAAATAATTAAACATAATCAGGCTTGAACCAAGGTTAATTTATTTACTAGCACCAGGCTGTGGCATATGGGGAGACTGGGTGGTTGTTCCTGGTAAATGCGATCCACCAGCAGGTTGTATCCCATTGGACCCAGCGGGAAGGAAACGCGAAATCGGAGATTTACGAGACAAGCGGCAGTTTGTGTGTGTCGTAACAAAGTACAAATGCGAAAAGGTCAGGCAGTGTAAACCATGTCCAGGACCACAAAGAGGTTGCGTTGGAGCCGCATCCAAAACAGAAGATCGGACATGTTGCAAAGAAGGTATCGTGGTAGAATCATTTATTATAGCTAGTCTCTTAGGTACAGGGGTTATGTTATCAAAACAGAAGATCGCGCATGTTGCAAAGCAGGTATCGCGTGGTAAAATCATTTCTTATAGCTAGTATCAGAGGTGCAAGGGTTATGTTATCAAAACAGAAGATCGCATGTTGCAAAGCAGGTATCGTGGTAGAATCATTTAGTATAGCTCGTAACAGAGGTACAAGGGTTATCAAAATTACAATGTAAGTTATTTAAAGAATATTTCATCAAAGCCCTCTGTTTAAAAAAGAATATAAGATCCACATTGTTCCTATATGTCAATTCAAATGACAGCATATGCGTTATAGATTCGTATACAAAAATACAGTATAAAATCAAAAGGCGATACCAATTACTGATGTATTGTATAATGGATTATTTGTAGGTCCAACACCACCAACAAAAGCAACAACAGCGGCAACGAAGGCAACGAAGGCAACGCCAACAACCAAAAAGACGACGCCAAAACCACCAACAAAAATATGTCCAATATTTCAATGGGGACAGTGGGTGTGTATTCCGTTGACTCCCCCGACGCCGTGTGTAACTGTTATTCCACCTCTAACACCACCGTTCGGGTGTATCGCAAAAGTTGTTCAATGCTCTCGTACCAAGACGTGTACTCCTTGTGGAGATACAGTCTGCCCTGTTATTCCAGAGGCGGAAATAAGAGGATTGACGTGCTGCTGTGAGAATTTTTCGAATACTAAATTAAACTCAAGTGATTTTATAAAACCAATGATAAACATTAAAAATAAGTTGATTAATAGCATACACATTTCACAAGTATTCAGCAGGAAAAATATTAATTAATCGTAAAAATTCATTATTTTCAGATTGTCCAACCTTTTTACAACCTTATTACATGTTTATTAAAAACAGCATTACATTGACCAACTCTAAAGAACACAGAATTTGTGAGTAGATATCAATAATCAATAACTTCATAATGTAATAATAATAATTTTTGTTTTGTTTCAGTGGTCTAACCCTAAGTAAAGAATGAACTTGACACAACACACGTCTGAACAAAAGAAACTGAACAGTGAAAGCAGAAACAATTATGATCAACATATCTTATAACAAAAACTAATTAAAGACCTAAATAAAGACCAATTCGCATTTGCTGCAAAAAGAAAAACGTTTTTTGTATAATTTATTTTAAAATTGAAACTTTCGTTAATATTTATTTCGATTTTCCTTTCTGGTACCTTGTTTACAGAAATTCATGAGAGCTCAGATTTACCACCACCCCCTCCCCATCCCGCGTTCAAGAACCAATATCATAATCCAAATCCACGAGATCAGTGATAATATACCATACAGTGAAGCAAACATTAAGAAGATCTTGACATCAATGTTGGAATGAACATGAGAACAGAAATGTAGTGCTCCGAGGGAGCCAAGGGGATTGACTTACTATCAAGCATAGTTTAACAAGCAGGACACTAGAATGCATGAAAGTCCAGAACCACAAGTCCCTGTACATTTCTCATTATATATTATATTATTATTTCCATGTCATGATACTCGTTCTCTCATTGGTCAATTATGGTGACTTAAAATATATAGATGGGCCAATTTACGATATTCCCACAAATACAAAATTCGAAAATTAAAATATTCATATGAAGATGGATTTTTCTTGAATTGTAGGGGAAACACATTATGTTTTATAAATTCGTAAGTGGCATCATTGGAACTATATTGGCATTTTGTAACCTGAGCAATTTTCAAAGAAATAAAGAATGAGCATATTTTCGTTAATCTTTCAAAAAGTCTGGCTTGATTTCAAATAATATATTATTTATCACATTAGTGTGTGTCAAACAAACAATAAATATGTTTCCTTGGATATTAGTATTGAATTGTAAAAATAAAAATAAAAATAGAGTCAACGTTATAGTTTGAAATTATTAGCCGCAAATTATTTGTAACGACCCCTATGTCAAAAGCGATAACTGTGAATTTAGACCCATTTTTTAGAATGAGGTGGATTTTGACATCCTGAAATATTCTATGTACAGCGCAAACCTAGAATCTAACCAATTAAGTGAAGAATATGGCTTTTTAAACAGGAGACTAAATTTGGTTTTCGTAGCTTTTGATTACGTCTAATCTAAAAGAGCTTTTTCGAAATGACCATCATGATTTTAAGTTACTGGGGTAATTTATTTTTCCAAATAACACGCACGCACATTTTTGTTTGAAGTCCTTCTTTATATTACTTAGGCCCTTAGTCAGGCTGTGTGTGTGGGAGCGGGGGGATTGGAGGCTCGAGCGATTTTGAACGACATTCCTTCTATATAACCTTCAAGATTTGACATTCGGTGACCTTTTCAAGGTCAAAATATCTTTTTTCAACTTGCTTCAATTGACCAATTCTTTTTTTCAAATCATCTACAAGTTATCAGAAGTTCAAATCTGACTTTAGATTGAGATTCGACCTTCTAAAGGTCAAAAAGGTCAAAAAGGTATTTCTCAACTTGTTTCAAATTGACCAATTCTTTTTTCAAAATCATCCAGAAGTTCTCAAAACTTCAAATCTGACTATAGATTTGACCTTCAATGACATTCTCAAGGTCAAAAAAATATTATTTTTTTAAAAGTCTTTTTTCAACTTGCCACAAATTGATCAATCCTTTTTTCAAAATCACCATCAGCCATCTTAAAGTTCTAAGATGTTCAACTTTGACTTTAGATTTGAGATTTCACCTTCAATGACTTTGTCAGGGTCAAAAAGGTATTTTTCAATTGACAAATTTCGGAAATTCAAATCTCGGAAATTCAAATCTGACTTAAGATTGAACAAATAATATTGTGAGCAACTAGGTGGTGACATTTCGTCATGTTAATGCCTTGTTTTTCGTCGCCCACCTTCTGAATTTTCAGGGTCGCACATGGTATTGCTTTAGCATGGAAAAAGTTTATGTATGGGCAGGGGGATGGGTTCGACCCCCCCCCTTACTAAAAGCTGGCTACGGGCATGTTGCTCATATTGCATGTGAAGTATTAATTAAACATTGCAATGGATGCAATGAATGATATCGATATAAAAGTATTCTGGCACTTACAATGACTAAGATGTACAAGCAACATTTTTCATTGGGGGTAGAGGCCAAACATTCATCATAGGGAACGACAAACGGCATTCAAAATATAATATCATGAAAACAAGCAGCGTGACCAATGGGGGAATGAGAAACATCATTCAAAGCTGTATGGTTATGTGTCGGTCATGGAAATAAAAAGAAAGCATAGCATGTTGAATAGAAATGTAAACGTTACAAGCATCGCTATTCCCACAAAGTTATAACATGCTCGCATGTGAAACAGAGAGTGAAATATATTGTTTCTTGGTTTGGCAATGACTCATTCTTTGCTGTAATTTAAATATAAACATAAAAATATGAATACAACTAACGTTTGATTGTACGTTTATATTTCACATAATTTTAAAGTCATTTTGTATCCTCCAACATATGCTCAATAAAGTTTTACAAAGATAAT
The DNA here is from genome assembly GCA_903813345.2 of Owenia fusiformis. Taxonomy (NCBI): domain Eukaryota; kingdom Metazoa; phylum Annelida; class Polychaeta; order Sabellida; family Oweniidae; genus Owenia; species Owenia fusiformis. Next base: position 24,104,485 of record CAIIXF020000004.1, read on the forward strand.
TCAAATGATTCAAAAATTAAATAATGATGATCTAAACACTTTTATTAAGTACTTTCATTTCTCAAATAATAATCCCAAAAAATGTTTTCCCAAAGATGATATTTTGATATTTGGAGGATACAAAATATTGGACAGCCTCATCTAGACAACTTGAATTCAGAACAGAAAAACTAACACTCAATCATATATCTCCATTGTCTGCAATCGGAGATTAGTACGGAGTGGACATTCTCGGTAACATACAGAGGATCCCACGATAAAAACGTTATATAATGATTTAAAGTGCTACGCAGGATATATTCTGCTCTCGAAGTTCTGTATTGGCACTCGACTTCGTCTAGTTCCAATATGAAATTACGCGAGCAGAATATATCCTGTATTGCACTTCAAATCATTCAATAACTTATAATATTTCTGAGAGATGTATTCACCTCGCCCTTCTGGCTGAATACACCTTCAGAAATATATACAGATATTCAACTCCACAGAATTCAATATTTGCATATTATTCCATATATAACATGTTTTACCTAGGAAATAAACTAGTAATAAAACTGATATTCAAAGAATCCCGTATCAGATCCCGTATTGGATCCCGTATCAGCCAAAATCTATATAAGATCCTGTATCAGAACAATCGGAAAATTTCATGAGACTTAATATCATTAATATGACATATTATGATCCAATTTAGTATTATAGACTATTTGTATTTTAAAGCTTGCTAATAAAAATTGAAAATGTCATTCAATAAATTTAAATTATATAATTTATCGTCAGCATCATGAGGTGACGACCTACAAAACAAGTTTCAGAAAAATATTATAGAATAAATAGGTTATTGATGGTCGTGATGGAATATGAATTTTTCCTCGATAAAATACAATACAAGGGTCGTTCGAAAAGTCTTGCACGACAACTTCTCACAAGAAGGTATTTTATTATTGCTATGTGTAATGTCAAACAGATATAGTATTACCCTTCTTACAAGGTTATTTTGAAATTTCAGGACAATAAGCAATATACTTCCTGAGATACATTGACTTAAAAATTAAAACCAATAGGCCCATGGTCCATATGACGTCATTAGATTGAACTGATTTTGTGAATGGCTTGATAGGCTGAAATTGTTCTGTTAATCTTTTTTCTTTCAGCTGTTAATCAGGTTATGTTATAACGAATATTTAATATATAATCATATTTAATTCTAAATATACAGTACTTAACATATAGTCTTCCTTTCCTGTAATGTATTATACGTGTAGTATTGTGTCCAGTCCATAAGTTAACGTCCATCCAACCTAAAGGATGTCAAGCCTTCTCATAACTACAGCCAGGCTTAATATATTTTCCCTTCTCTAATTCAATCTTGGAATACTTAAGGCAATGCCTATTGGAGTCATCATATGCGATATGTCTTGATCATGAACGAATATAACTTGTGTGTAATACTGTTTCCCCATTCTTTATCATGTATTCTATCAATGTTTTCTGCCCAAAACTTTATTATTTCAAGCCATATTCTCTAATATTTCCTGAATTCATGACAACTTTGATAACGTCACAAATCAGGTGATTTGTTCAAGATGTTTGAAGAGAATGTTTACGGTCATCCTTTGACATAACCAAAGAAAACAAGTTGGGAAATATTGTGATAAGATTCACATTTGCCATGAGAACAATACTAGAAATTGTTTTTTAAGTTGACAGTTTCTGTAAGTTAATTGAGCATGTTTAGTACTATGGATCTTTATGTGTTACTAGTTATCTTTTACAAAATGATATGAGCCATAGCGTCATCACCGTGGTTACTATAGCAACCGTAAAATGTTAAGTAGTAGGCCTGTTTACATGAAACGTAGACAGTGTAATGGTATAAGATATTATTTTTACAACTAGACATAATTGTACAAAACTTTTTGAAGGACCCTTGTACTATTGGCCTCTAACTATTAGGTAATTATGGCCACTTATCAGTCAAGTCCAGTAACTAAGTCAACATACAAAAATTGCATTTCTCAATTGAATACAACATAACTGTTAACGATTTAAGTCATTAATAAAATTTCCCTTAGTGATCCTATGATAAATAGACAGTAACTGGGTCAATGTTCTATGTTCAACCTTGTTTTCATGACTTTTAAACATGAGTCAACCATTATGCAGGACCTTTCTATTCCAAATTTTAGCTTGTCAACTCAAGTTTTTTCACAATATTTAGCCTTTTATCATGATAGATCGCCAAAATCTACATGTACAAGGGGCGATCAACAAATAACGCAAATAGAGCCCTATCTCAGAAAATAAGTAGAGTTAGAACACCAAACTTTGTACATAGTATCACCGAACAATCATCAATATTTCGAGGAAATCTCAGGCACAAACACACATCACATCAATTAACAGAAACTTTTCAGAATTGATTTACACCCAAATAACATAAAATCTGTATGACTTAACGGTGCCTTTCAAACTTATTTTGGACAGACGTTCAAAACCTTATTGATAGGATTCACGACCTGCTTCAGGTGCCCATACCACGGGTTGCTATGGCAACCCTCACTCCGACATAAGGTAATATTTGTGCCTCAGATTTTGTCGAAATAATAATGAATGTTTGGTGATTTGATGTGTCGAATTTGGTGTTCTAACTCCAAATAGTTTCTGAGATAGGGCTCTATTTGCGTTATTTGTTGATCGCCCCTTGCACCTCTCAATGGGGCAATATTTAGAGATGTGAGCTATCAACTCAAACAAAAATTCAAACTTAATTTTGAGGCAATTTTATGACCTAAATTTGACTTATAAGTAGTTGTCAATCGAGAAATAAAAATTTCTTATCGTAAACGAATCCCGGAATTTCGTCCATTTAAATACACTAACGTCACGTTAGCGTAACTAGGTGAGGACCAAAAAGCTGATGATCTGCAAACTGAGCTATGACTTAACTGGTCTGGTTAACTGGTCAACTGATCCCAAGGACAAGTCGTCACCTAAGTCATTACAACTGTGCCACATGATGATATTATCAACACAACAGTTTGCATTTTTAACATACACTTAGGTACTACCCCTCATATACCTTACCTTTACTGATTTCTATCAGGAATGTTTTGACTTCCCCACTACTCGAGAAAAACACTTACCATCGCCGTTTTCTTTCAAACATACGAATGTGGTAAGCAAGAGACATAATTATATCTGTCATTTTTAAAACGCTGGCGCTTTCCTACCCTCATATGGGTAACTGGTCAACTCGCATCCAAGAATAGTCGTACCCAAGACAACTGGTACCCAAGACAGCTCGTACCCAAGTATATTTTTTGTTTTGAATCAAGCGTTGGACTTGGAATGGGAATAGATAACATATTATGATTGTAATAGTTTAAAGTTTGAAGAAGAATTTTCGGAAAAAATTGATTAAATTTTGTGACATTTTGAGCTGAGTGTCAATTTATATTGACTATTATTTTTTATTGGTCACAGATTCAGGATGTTCGAGTGAAGAGAGATTTGTTTATTCCACATTTTCATAATCATTTTTCAAAATATTGTATGTTTATGAGTGTTTGGAACAAGTATCAGATATAATGTTGTAATTATATATATCTATTTATATGTTTGACAAAAAAATGTTGAGAACAAGCGCTTAAAAAATATTGAGGCTAATTTTATTCACATTATAACATGAAAGCATTACAAACTCAATTTTTCCTTAATATGCATCCATAATACTGAAAATAATCATGGGTACGAGTTGTCTTGGGTACCAGTTGTCTTGGGTACGAGTTGTCTTTGGTATCAGTTGTCTTGGGTACGAGATGTCTTGGGTGCGAGTTGACTAGGAAGCCTCATATGTACCATAACGAGGAGGGAAAGCGCCATAGTCTTAGAAATTAAAGATGTAATTACATCTCTCGCTTACCACCTTCTTTTGTTTGAATTTTTACTCTCTCACTCAAATAACTACACTTCGATGTGATGTGATGTTTTGATTGATGTAGGCAAATTCCAAACACCCTGTTTTATCTTTTTTATTGCAAAGATATTGCAGATCAACTGGATTATTTTTTCTGTCATCAATTTGTTAAAGTATTGTCATCAGAAACTGGGTTATTGAGTTATTAGACCAAACGATATTTATTCAAGTCTTTTGAGCAAAAATTCGAAAGGGGGGAAATTCAAAATGATAGTGTTAAAAACAAAATAAAACTAGAAACAATCAGTTCTCCGGATGACTCACATTTAAAAACGACTCTTCTTGTAAACCCTGATAGGGTGAAAATGTAAGAAAAGTAAGTCAGTTGAAGACAACAAACCCCATCTTTTGTTGATATATGCAATGATACAGTAACAAGAGACGATGGTAATGTATGTAACAATATGTTTAACATTGATTGTGATTGTGTTCTGTCACAACAGGAAGTGGTCATGCCTGCCATTCAGAAGATTGTAGTTATGAGGCCTACTCATTCATACCTGTTTGACATTCGCCATGAAAAATACCGCAATAACAAAAACACGGGGTCCAATTATAAACTATAAACAGATGTTTGAAAATCAAGGATTGTGAGTCTCATAATGCACCGTTTTTCTTCAAACTTGTTCCATTGAAAGCAAATCGAAAATGCCTTCCTTTTGGTACATAACTTTGTTATACTCTGTTTTATTTTATATTAGTGCTAGTCTTCAACATTTTCAAAGACACTGCATTGGCATTCGGGGTTTAATGGAACAACTTTGATGCAAAACAGTGCAGTATCAGACTCACAATCCTTGCTTTTAAAACATTGGGTAGGTCTAAAATTCAAATTAACGGTCGTAGTTGGCACCGCGTGAAACTGAAGGAGGCAAAATTGGCAGAGTGGGTAACATATATTACAAAATGGAATTTTAAAGCCGAATGTGAACAATAAGTAGATCAAAATAAAATAATGAAATTGTCCAAAATTGCAATGTTCACTTGCGATTGCCTCAGGCACTGCCAAAATGAATATGAGATCATATGTGGTATGTGATTAACGGATATGTGGATAAGAACCCAGCTGGATCTCCCAGGAAATCGAGTCAATTATCTCACGAGCTTGTTCAAAGCAAATGACAGAATATATGGCCTGAAACCTGTTTCCAAAGATACATATCAAAGCCCTACGGCAGATGCAAGTAGTCCGTAAGCCCGGTGTAACAGATTTAAGTGTCCCCCGGTGGTCAGTGTCCTTGGGACAGCCAACCCTAGGGATCGGGGTCGTAGGACCCCGATCCCTAGGGTTGGCTGTCCATTGGAACCAGGTTTTTTATCAACAAGGGTAAAATGGGGAGACAGTTATAACTGGGGAGACTCTCAGATCTGTCACAGATTGTAATGTTCCCCGTTGTTAGGATTTAATACTTGTAGTTACTAGGATCCAAGTTATAGTGTAGTCGAAATCGGATATTGGCATCTCTCCCACTGTGGCGTAATGGTTTAAGCGTTGGCATAATGTGTATTTATTAATTGTGTTTGTATTTATTAGGTTCCAGGTTCGAATCCTGCATTGACATATCATGTGTAAGATTATTAACCGTCTGCACACTTTATATTGTATTGTATGTTATATAGTCTCAATACATTGTAGTATTTTATATTGTAGCCTATTATTATTGGTGCCCATTTTTTCATCTTCAAATGATACCACCAGTTTTTATAGATATTCTTTATTTATTTATTTTTTTATTCCTCTTAACCACTTTTCTCCTACTTCTAGCTAGGTCTGAGATAACTCTTATATGCTTCTACTAAGGACCTGAGCTGCACTTGGCAGGGAAGGAATTTTTATCTAGGTCAAGATCGAAGGCCAAATCTAGGTCAAATCAGAGTTTTTTTAAGTTTCTCAGATTTCGTCTTCATATTTCATGAGTATTTCTTGCAATGAATTAAAATGTAACTAGATAAGCATTCTCACAAATTGCTTACTATATGTTTGCGTTAAATCTTTACCATTTTTGAGATAATTGACGAAAAAAAAATTGGTCATATTGCTTCAAATTGACCAATTTATTTTTTAAAATCATCTACAAATCACCGGGAACTCAAATCTGACCTTTCTTTTGACCTTCTGGGTTCAAATTTAGGTTTATTTAATCACAAAAAGACCCACTGATGTCTAAGAAAGTCAAAGGATAAGTATCGATATGGTGAAGTGAATTCAACAATGTTTTTCTCTTAAACCATTTATAGGAAACATTCTGTAAAATACACGGTCCTTTTTGTAATGTTGACTGATTGGCAACAATATAATGCAAAAATAATGCATATACAGGGTGTCCAATAAATAAGGTGAAAGATATTGTAACATTTTTAATATTGCACCAATCTTGATCAAATTTTCAGAGTTTGTAGCCCAAACCTATTTACCTTTATTCTGTGAATTTAAAGCGTCTTCTACTTGATTGGCCAGAGTTGTGGTTGCTATGGCAACCTAAACAACAAAAAGGCGGGGCAAGTTTGTTTACGTCACAACTTTCCAAAACATATTTATTCTTTCTGATAGCTTTATTCATACTCCCAGGTCTATTACTACCACACATACAATATAAAAACAGTCCTAGAGTCCCATTGTTATGAAAATAAGCTATTCAACATAATATAATGTCCATCTCTAGCTATACACTTCTTATGCCTATTCACCCACTCTCTAAACACACTTTCAAACCTAGTCTTGCCCATTTCCTGAAGTCTTGCTAAGACATGTTATCTGAGTTCACACATAGCTATGCTCACCAGTGAAACTATTAGGGCACTGGGGCTACCCCTATTTGCACACCCTCCATATTCCCCAGACCTTGCACTCAATGACTTTTACTTATATGCAGACCTCAAGCGTGACTTGAGAGGAAATAAATTTGGAAGCACTGATGAACTCAGATCACATGTCTTAGCAAGACTTCAGGAAATTGGCAAGAATGGGTTTGAAAGTGTGTTTAGAGAGTGGGTGAATAGGCATAAGAAGTGTATAGCTAGAGATGGAATGTTGAATAGCTTATTTTCATAACAATGGGACTTTAGGACTGTTTTTATATTGTATGTGTGGTGGTAATAGACCTTGGAGTATGAATAAAGCTATCAGAAAGAATAAATATATTTTGGAAAGATGTGACACAAAGAAACTTGCCCCGCCTTTTTGTTATTTCGGTTGCTATAGCAACCATAACTCTGGCCAATCAAATAGAAGACGCTTTACATTCACAGAATACAGGTAAAAAGGTTTGGGCTACAAACTCTGAAAATTTGATCAAGATTGGTGCAATATTAAGAAAGTTACAATATCTTTCACCTTATTTATCATTTCTGCGGTCAGTAACATTTCTACGCTTGCTGTATAGTTTCTGCGGTCAGATGCTTTTGCAATCACATTACCTTTTAAATGGTAAATCAGGATTCAAAAGAGTATAAAGGAACACAGATCAGATCGATTACCATGCCATCTTTATTTAAAGATTATTCCTATCGCCCTTTGCCTATGGTAAAGTATGTCGTAATATAAAATAAAATTGTTCAAAATTGCAATTTTCACTTGCCTCAGACACTTTCAGAATGAATATGAGATCATATACAATATGATATGTGATTTGTGAATATGTGGATAAGACATTAAAATGGCATTTAATAACCTTCTACATACTGCAAGCTCAAGAGCTGAGCTGGATCTTCCAGGAAATCGAGTCAATTTCCTTGCGAACTTGTTCACAGCAAATGACAGACAGACCTAAACCTGTTTACCTGTTTCCAACGGTACATTACCTATCAAAACCCTACAGCAGGCGCATGTCGACCGTAAGCCCGACGCGCGGCCGCCGTGGAAATTACTTCCTGCGGTCTGGCTGCAACTTGTTGATTTCTACGGTATGGATTAGACATGTCAATATATTCTTATATCAGTAGATATGGAACAGGATTTTATTGATGAACAAGTTGTCAACTTTTAAACTATTGAATTTTTAAAAATATGAGCGCAGTCTAGCAGCTCAGTTTAGACTAGGTATTTTGCAACTTACACCCCAGTCACATTTGTCGCACGGCGGCCGCAAGTCGACCGCAGATCAATTAAATCGGTGAATTTCTGCGGCGAGCGTAGAAAAACTACGCTCGCCTTGCGGCCTCCGTACGGCGAATGCAGATTTTTACAGGCCGCAGGGAAGGCGTAGAAATTATAACTTGGAGTTATAATATTTGTTCATTTCTGAGGTCCCCGTAGAAATCAACTGGCTCAACAAGATTGAATCATTATTTGTCAATGTTTCACAATCACTTTTCATTTGATATTACATCCTAGCACAATGAATAACATTTAATAATTGTCCCGATGTAAATAAAATGAAAAAAAGTATTATTTTATCAACAGAAATTTAAAATTCACCGTGCGGCTGCCGTGGGAAATGTGACTGCAAAAGTATGTGAGCGCAGAAATTCCACGGCGAGCGTAGAAATGTTACTGGCCGCAGAAATGATAGACCGCAAGGTCGCCGTAGGAAATGTGACTGGGGTGTGGCACCCCAGTCACATTTGTCGCACGGCGGCCGCAAGTCGACCGCAGATCAATTAAATCGGTGAATTTCTGCGGCGAGCGTAGAAAAACTACGCTCGCCTTGCGGCCTCCGTACGGCGAATGCAGATTTTTACAGGCCGCAGGGAAGGCGTAGAAATTATAACTTGGAGTTATAATATTTGTTCATTTCTGAGGTCCCCGTAGAAATCAACTGGCTCAACAAGATTGAATCATTATTTGTCAATGTTTCACGATCACTTTTCATTTGATATTACATCCTAGCACTATGGATAACATTTATAAATTGTCCTGATGTAAATAAAATAAAGAAAAGTATTTTTTATCAACAGAAATGTAAAATTCACCGTGCAGCTGCCGTTGGAAATGTGATTGCAAAAGTATGAAAGCGCAGAAATTCTGCGGCGAGCGTAGAAAAGCAACTGGCCGTAGAAATGATAGACCGCACGGGAACACGTGGAAGAAAGATTAATATGTACACTATGTGACCATAACTCAGTTGCAACACAAATACATTTTCTATTTCATTGCAATAGATATGATGATCTGAGAAAACATACTTTGATGAGGCAAATTTGAAAGATTTGGATAATGATAGTCATATAAATCCGACCGTTATATGCTGTTCTTCGATATTCCTAGTTCTTATTTGTATATTTATTTTTTATCATTTTCTTTGCATATACGGTCGTAGATATTATATGGAACAAATTGCGGTAAACGCTTTCCTGGCCTGTCTGGGTAACCATAGTTACCATACTAACCAAAGTCACACAAATTATCGAGTAATTATTTAGCTCCAACATCAAAGTGTTAAATCTTACCTTAGACATGTAAAACGCTTGATAATTGACGAAATATATTCAATTGAATTATATTTTCATTATCGCCCGCCATGTTGCTAAATGTTGTTTCCGGTAGTCTAAATGTAAAACATGTATCGAAACGGAATCATAATTATTTATTACGCAGAGATCGATTTCAAAGCCGTTCTCTCATACTTATCACTTTTATTATTTTGAAACAATAACTTTTCTAAATAACTTCCCTTCTTAAAGACACTGCTTCCCTTTCAACTGAATCTTCGTGTAACAAATACTTATGATTTCGTTCGATATAGTTTTACATCTAGACTCAGATTAACCCGGAAGTGACCTTGGAATGGCAAAATGAAAAAATTTTAAAATTCAATCGGCATGCTTATATTTCTTCAATTACCAAGCGTTTTACGTGCCTAAGGTAAGATTAAATACTTTATAGTTGAAGCAAAGAAAATAATTTATCATTTGTGTGAATTTGGTTGGGTAGACAGGCCAGGAAAGCATTTCCCGCAATATAGATGAGGGAAGTGTGTATGACGCTCGTATGCAAGAAAATAAGAAAAAATAAATATCCAAATCAGAAAAAATAACAACAGATAACATCATACGAGGGTCAGATTTATATGACTAGATAATGATGGTTGTAAAATTGAATTTATTTTATGGAACATACATGTAAAATTGTTTAATTTATTAGGATGGCTTTTGTGCTGAGAATGTAATTCATTTACAATATGTGACAACATTGATTTCCGTCTATTAATTTTGTATTTCCCATTGTTAACAGTTGTTGATTAGCCCAAGGTGGGCTGGTTAGAATTGTAATTGAATTGTTACACCCCAGTCACATTTCCTGCGGCCGCCGTGCGGCCTATCATTTCTGCGGCCAGTAACATTTCTACGCTCGCCGTGGAATTTCTGCGCTCTCATACTTTTGCAGTCACATTTCCCACGGCAGCCGCACGGTGAATTTAAGATTTCTGTTGATAAATAATACTTTTTTCATTTTATTTACGTCGGGACAATTTATAAATGTTATTCATGGTGCTAGGATGTAATATCAAATGAAAAGTGATCGTGAAACATTGACAAATAATGATTCAATCTTGTTGAGCCAGTTGATTTCTACGGGGACCTCAGAAATGAACAAAAATTATAACTCCGAGTTATAATTTCTACGCCTTCCCTGCGGCCTGTAAAAATCTGCATTCACCGTACGGAGGCCGCAAGGCGAGCGTAGTTTTTCTACGCTCGCCGCAGAAATTCACCGATTTAATTGTTCTGCGGTCGACTTGCGGCCGCCGTGCGACAAATGTGACTGGGGTGTAAGACTGACCACTATAAATAAATAAACTAACCTAAACTGTGATATCTTAATATAATATTTTAACTTTAACTCGTTAGTGTTAGTTAGTACTGTCTTCGCCTTGATTTCATAAATAACAAGCTCCACTATCGTTTCAGTTATCTATTTCGTGTGTCCAAAGTTCAGATATCTACAATCTTATTACAGTTCAAGCTTTTCAATAATAAATTTCAATTATGTAAGATACAGACTTGACCAGGAAATTTCTTGAAGATTAAATATGGTATACACATTCGTTCATGCAGAACTATAAAATTAATTATACTAAGAAGATATATAAAAACTAGTGAAATAGAACTCTCAGGCTGATAGCATCCAGTATTTAGAACTTACTGCAGAAATATCCAGCCTTGTCAGAAAAAGCCAAAAGCATTGCATAACATCATGCATGACTAGGTAAAGCTAGAAACACTATGGGATTCTAAATATACAATCAGTCCTGTCAGATGGGGATGAGTTTGGTGGCTGCCACTCACTTCCTTCTTTTACTTTGCCCCCCCCCCCATGATTCCCCTTCTTGGGGGGAGTTTTACTTTAGGGTTGAATAGACTCTCGAGCTCAGATTGATCGTTAACATGACAAGTCCGAATTTTTACGCCTTACTCCAATGCTCATTTTATCTGTAGTCGGTTACAGTGAAATTCACCTGCATTTTTATTTTTATTATACGATAGTGGTTTAATTAATTTACATTGTATAATATCTGGTTACTGATGCAGAACTAAACAGAATGTGTGTTCTCCTTAAGCTGAACACTTATTGTTACTTATTTCACTAAATCTACTACCACATAGAAAAGATACATGATGCTGATTACAATTTCATCATCACTCATTTAATCTGTAAAGAGACTTAAAAATCAAGTCCAGAGAGTAAGGAATTAAATATGACGCATTGAACTTTAATAAGAGAAAATCAAAATGTTTTCACAAGACAGGAATATCACCTCACACATTCAGCATGTTATTGGAAAACTTATTTTGTGTTCTTTAAGCCCCCCTCACATATGAACGAATCCACTAAACGCAGTCTTGCGAATAGGAATTGAGTAAAATCAGTTCCCATTAGTATGTGTACGTTGTACATCGTTGTGGTGTTCGTATGTGTAAGTTTCCTCTCGGAAAGCTTCGGAAGCATGCGCAAAGATGTGCTCCAGTAAGCATGTTTACGTTCCCAATCGCTAGAAATGACATCGCAAGACTGCGTTTGGTTGATTCGTTCATATGTGAGGGGGCCTTTAGTCTCCCTTTTACCCCCCTATCACACCAAACTAGTTCTTATCCGTTCTTGCCAGTCCTACGAAAACGTCGTAAAACGGGCTCAACCTGGCTGTGGTCGGGAAATATGTCTTAAATAATTAGCTAACTTCGTTCATTAAAAGTCTTTAATACGTCCATCTCAATCGCAGTTCGTTCAAGTCGCACCACGTCGATGTGCAACGTCGTATAACGCGTCCCTTAGTCTAAAAGGTCATCATGACCTGATTACAGAACGATATGGTCGCCATCGAATTTTGAATCGATTCAAAATTCTAAATCACATTCCCTGTCCCGGAAAGTCCATGAAGTTCGTAAAGAGACCGTAGAACGTTGTAGCTACGTTCATTCAGTTCGCACACTGTTTAATACCGATTCGCCAACGTTTTGAAGAACGCAGTGACAACTTGTTCTGGTGTGGTAGCTATTTTTGTTAATTCGTTCATGAGCAGTTTTTGTTACGTTCATCTCGTCTTTATTCCGTCTGCAGTACGTTGATATCAAGTTTAGATCTGGTTAAATTGTGCGTTCAATGAATTCGTCTCGTCTACACAACGTATCCAAGCAGTTCAATTACTTCCTTAATCAGTATAAACCAGTTGACAATTAGTTGTACCTCTCGTTCTCAATACGTCCTAATATGTTACTGAATTATCCACCAAATTTCCATACGGTTGAACTCGTTCTAAAATAGTAGACATCGTGTCCCTAATCCGTGCAGAACGCATTAATAATCCCCTATTTTCCTGATTGCGGTATTCACGGTTGCAATTTACGCCTGACTACACAACGTCGTAATACGTCCCTAGTAGGATTGAAGTACGACACTTCCGTTCGTTGTGTGTCCCCAGTGTTTAGGGTCATCTGACCATGCACATTGTGATCCTGGTCATGTAAAATATATGTGGAAACAATTAAATTGACTTGAGGTCAATCCAGAACTCTGTTATCTTTGTTTGAAAAATGTCTAAAAAATGCAAAAAGTTTTGTCACTTCCTGTTTCGTCATTTCCTGTTAACTTCCATGATACCTTAAAAGTGTAATATATAATTTCTTTAATACCTATCTCATCTACCTAATTTTCAAGTGAATGAACCAGAACCTTTGGATGATAATATGAGTATCAAGTTTGTTACACAAAACTGGTAATTCGTAATACCATGGATGATCTTAGAATGTGTCCAATTTTCAGAAATCAACATTGAGCCGAATTTATATTTTGATTTCGATGAGAAATATAGAAAGAAATTCGTCAAACAAATGTATAATTTAACATTGTAATTGAAAAATGAAGAATATGAGGCAATTAAAGTAATACACCTAGTAAATAACAGATAACTGGAATTCTTGGCCTTTGAGAAAGAACACCTCAAACGCTGTTCAATTAGATTAAAATGTGATTTCAGACTCATATTTTTAATAATCAATTGGAAGATCTAGGAAGAAAGGATAATTGATACACACCTGAATTGAAAAAAGACCAGCTTACACTTATCTTGTGTGGTTTTCAAAAATGTGGATATGCGAACATCTGAAAGCAATGTGAATGATAGCACTGAACGCTGCTCAAAGATATCACTCGGAAGGTGCAGCCATACCTTAAGATTGCTTCGAGGTTGCCGGGAAACCTCCTCATTAATTGGCTAAGCCTCTACACTCACAAAATGCAGCTTAACAAGGAGGTAATTAAAATAATTTGATAGGTTCAAGAAATAGGTGTAACCGTTTGGCGGACACGACATTACATTTTCTTTTCATTCTAAAGAGTGAACACTTTTGATTGACCACAACAATAGTCTACAAGAAAAATATTGAATATTACACAGGGTGGTCTAAAAACGGCAACCCTAATTTTTTCTCATAACTTTGTCATATTTAAGAATTTTGGCTTGATATTTCATTCAGTTTCATAGTAGAATGTGTTATTTCATGAACATTAGAGTGATAGTCGCAGTATTACAGTACTTTAAACAAGGTGCCCAAGTTTTCCAATATTGTGCTGTAGGCAAACCTGCACACATTTTCCAACCAGACCTGTTAATGACATAACTGCATTCCTCAGCAAGTATGGCCTGAACGACACATGTGATCTTTATTTTGAGGTCAAATGTATTTCTGGTGTTATTACCCTACACTCTATCTTTGTGGTATCCCCACTGGTAAAAATTAAATGGGGCCATATCTGGGCTATGGGGTGCCCATTCATTGTCTGTTGTACTGCTGATAATGTGGTCATTGAAGTGGTCCCAAAGCCATTATTGTGCATCATTGGATGTATGGGGTATGGTCTTGTTTGAACCACTGTTGCTGCCAATCAACCCCCTAGGTTCACCTAAAGTCCCCAATAACTCCAAGGGAATCACAAAATAGAGTTTGATGTTGACAATTATTGCATATCCGTTGGTATCATCAAAGTTAAAGGACCCTATCTTCTGAGAACACACTAAACTATGAATCTGTATGTGTGAAGGTGCCTCTCCACTACTTCATTAAGTACTTGGCTCCCCAAGAATACATAATTGTTAGAGTTTACCAGTGCATCAAGTTGGAAATGGAGTTCATTTGAATAACAGTCCAGCTCAGACAGCCTAAAAGTGGCCATCTGGGGCATGTTGCTTAAAATGCAGTTATATTGTGACTATCAGTCCAATGGTTATGAAATATGGCAGGTTAGTAGGAAATTGAATGATGTACAAATGTGTAAAATATCAGGGAGTTGTATTTCAGAATGACAAAGATATTAAGAAAAACTAGGGTTGCCGTTTTTTGACCACTCCTGTATTTAACAAAGGAGCATGGAAAGTATTGCAACAGATTTTCAGACAGTTATATATTAGATTTTGTCTGTTTCCTGAGGATTTAAACAGGCGAATATGTTAGGTAAATGCATTACCTACAGGAAAAGTACTTACGGAGATAGACTAAGATGTATCCTGGCTTATTAGATACCATATAGCAAGGCGTGTTCAAAATATATAGATTTTAAATCAAGACCTTTCTTGGATTTGTTGTGAACCATAATTTTCTGCGGATGACCATTGTGAATTATTGTGTTTTATGATTTATGGCAACGGCTTTTCGAATGGATGTTGACTCTTTGAATCGCCTTCGAATTTGCCTTTGAAATTGACTTCGGGACTGGATTTCATCTATCCCACATCATTTGAGACTGAATGCTTTATCTCTTATGAGATCTAGTATTTACAACTTGATTATGAGCATTGGCGACCAATTCTTTCTTCAACATGTATTGTGACTTCGGTATGAATGAAATGTCCCTTGGTGCTCTGGTCCTTGATTATGATATTGGCTCTTATGTTAGATACCATCTCTTTTCACGTTAGATCATTGGTTTTGGGATATATAAGGTATTTTTCATGACAGATTTAGCATTAGAGTTTGCTTTCTTGCTATGTTTCTTCTCTTCACCTTGGAGCTTGTGCTTAGATATTCATCATTTTAGACTGGATTTTCGGACTTTTTATTGCAATTTCAATAATGTATGGCATCATATATCTTTGAGATTCACATAAGTACACGTTGGTGCTCTATTCTTGACTCAACTAATCATATGGATCAACAAAAGGGGTTTTACTTGTAGAGTGACAAAAAACGTTCATGAATTTTGATGATTATACTGCTTCGAACAGCTTTTCCTAATTGCTTCAAACGTCAACAGTTAGCCAAGTATAACATGAATACCACATTCATTGAATGGTATACATTTAATTTTTTGTTTGTTATTTTATCAAAAAAAGTTGTCACCCTAAGTGAAGATGTAATCGAGGGTGCTCTTATTTTTAATATGCTTAAATATTTAAAAAGCACCTAAAAATGACATTATGTCATTGGAATAGTATGCCATTTGTTTAATCATAGTAATGCTGTTAATGTTTTATTTATTTATTAATTCATTTTCAAGTCAACCCTTATAGAGTATATGCAAAAAAACAAACTTAACTTCAACAGTGACTAACATCAAAAAAAACATTTATACATGTACATTTTTGCCCAGTCTCGATTAACAATTTAAAACGTTTTATTGGTATATTTTCGTTTGAATTTGTCAGCGATTTTTCAAACTTCTGTATGCTATTTGGTCTTGTGGAATAACAATTAGAAAAATATAATTGGTTTTTGCACTGTTTTGCATTGTTTCATTTGAAAAATGGCCGGATATTTGAATATTTGAGAAATAAAAAGGTTTTCTATCAAAAATGATATTTTCAAAATCTCTAGAATAAGTTTCAGTAATGTAAAAATAATAAATGTATATTAGAAACATATATTTTATCTATATTTTTATTTATCATAAACAATTCTCAATTCTAATTCATAAATTATTTGATATCCAATCCAAATATTTCATTTTGTAAATAAGAAATATAACTATTATCTCTGTAAGTTTCATTATAACATCATTTGGCAATGTCGCTTCACCTGATCAAGGTAGGCTCCTGTGAAGTCTCTACCAGGGGAGCATGGTGCTCGTCGAAGAATTCGACACTCTTTAATCGCAACGAAATCCGGAACATCTCCTGATGCGTGCGCTGAAGCATGATCCCCAGTTTGTAAGAAGTAAATCCCACTGTCTAAAGTTTACCCCATATTCTCCTGTAACGTTTGTAAACCCGAGAACCTGAAGATATGATTAATAAGCATCGTGTTGAAATCAATATATGGTTTTGAATGATACTATTCACAGTTTATATTTTAGATATCAATCATATATACTGCATTATCATTCATTTGATCTACCTTGTAGCACTAATCCTTTGTTTATGCTTTGTCATTGTGGTACGTAGCTAGTGAGGACAACGTGGACACATTCACAATTCCAAAATATGAGTACACAAGATAGAGGGCAAACAACCCCCAACTTTCCCAAATCACGATCACATTAGAAAAGAGGTAGTGTCTTATACCCCATCCATACAAGAATCCACCATTCAAGTACCAATATCACAATCCGAGACCATCAAGGGGCATTAAAATCATAAGTTATTACTATACACGTTGCGAGAATAAATTCCAAAAAACTATAGCCAATACTCAAAACATCAAAAATAGTTCTTAAAGTCATCTTTATAAACAGTATTTGCCCTTCAAACGTTATTTGAGAATATTTATCATCATACCAAATAAAAATAATATACCTACAGAGCATATATTGTATAATAAGGTATCTTGATAATCACAAGTAAATTGCGTTCAAAAGGTTGTGCTTATTATTATCATGTATGAAATGTACCATCCTTTTTGCTGATGATCTAAATATCTAAATATCGTAAGAAAAATGACAGCTTTAATCTTATACGAAACAACACGTGATTATGCTCTTATCCAATGAAAGATTGAGGTATGTGTTTTACATAACCACAGGAGGTGAACCATACGTTTGCTGTGATTTTATTTAGTAAATCATTACATTGGTGCGCTATAACAGTTGGTAATTTGTAATTTCATTCAAAAGCATCAGTTGAGGCAATAATACGTCAAATATATCTTTCGATCTGTTTTGTTTGTATGATTAAAGGCTAATATTTCAAAAAGTATTCATTGTTTCTGTAGCTGTGAATGTTGACTCAAACACATCCGGTTGGTATATATCGTTACGGCATTGTAATCTTTATTTGTATACATGTCAATGTCCCAAAATATGATGATGTCTTCCGCCATTTATTCCTATATAACCACCCCCCTTTACGGCAACTTTATGCTGATCGACACAATGAAGAGTAGAAGCATCTTAACAGCGGCTCTAGCCATAGCGCTGGTAGTACTGGGTAAGTAAGCATAGTTTTATATAGACGTCTGAACAGCCATTTGTGAATAATACTGTAATATATATATATAACTATTCTTCTCTAAAATCAATCTATGGCTAAATTCAAGGTTTCTTTCATCAAAGACTTAGATGTAGATATTTGAGATGTCAGGCAATCCGCCTCAAGAAAGTAGTCTCACTTTTCTAGGAGGGTGAGCTCAGGTGCAAAAACAGCTGATCCAATATTATTTTCTCATCGTAAAATGTTACTAGGCTTCCATTTTTAACACAGTTTTGACAGAAAGTCATGCCGTAAATGAAACAGATTTCTCTGTTAATCGGATTTGGCTTTATAGTGAAATGGTAACAAGTTTGTACTTTTTTTCCCATAGGTTCACATTCCACTGATGGAATACATTTTGAACCGCAATTTTTTCAATTATTTTTTTACATGGAACTTAAACCATATTTGGTGTTTCCTAAGGTTTTACTTTTTAGATGAAATGATTGAAAGTATATGAACTGATTTTTTGACAATATGTTTAATAATATTTCATAACCTCAATTTATTTTAATATAACAGGAAATTTAAAACTGCTCTTTTATCAAATTTATTAGTTAGTTGCATTGACAGTTTCTTGTGCTTGTTATTTTTTAATCAGATTTAGTGATATTATACGATACGTATATAAATCTGTTCGTCGAGAAGTATTGTTCCTACGTACACAATAGGAATCTAGAAGAAGCACATATCAATTTAGTGTCTTTCCATTTGTTTGAAATTGAAAAAATGTTTAGCTAAACATTTGGTTTATCAGCACGTTTATAAGCATTGAATATCCAAGTCAAAATACATGTACACGTGTATGGTGTAGGCATTTAGAAAAATGTTTCCTTCGGCGAAGGTACACATAACAAGTAAACAGAGGAAAATAAACGATGTGAGTTCGTTTGAACTGAATAATGAAATGAAACTTTAGAAATGAAATGAAACTTTAAAAAACTACATTTCATATACATTGACACTAATATGATTAAAAATGAAGCAAAATGTTAACGACATAATTTGTTTTAGTATTATTTCTCTAAAGCTTGCCCTTAATCATTACGTTTTAATTTGTTAAAAGCCAAGTAAATTAATATGTTTTCTTCACCATAAAATTAAAGTAGATTTGAAATACATGTAGATCGAGAAAATCGAGTGAAATCAAGTCAGCATTTAACATCCGGTCTTTTTGCATTTGACTGGTATATTTACTTATCTCTACGGAGACTTAACAAATATAAAACGTTGGCTACATTTATCTGTATTAAACTGGTTTCTCTGTCGTCATTTTTTCAACGACTCACCCGTGTTACCAAAATTATGAATGCACAATATGCATTTTGACAAATTATAGATAAGAACGCTAGAAATATTCTCATGGGCATAGTTCAATAAATGCTGTCAATCGGCACACAGCTTTCACTCTTCAAAAATGTCAACTTGATTGCCTTATATAATTTCATGAAATTAAAAACATTTGCATCAGTGTTGCGACTGCATTGTTCAATTGCAATGAGTCAAATAAGAATTACAATTTTTTATTGCTTGTATCTTTTGAATTTATATTTAATGGGACTTCATGTGAGTTTTTGGGAACTTATTCCCAAGCGGGATAGATACAATCCCCTCCATAAATTCGGCAACCTTAGCTCCCCCATTGAACTACGTGTTAAAGCCTCTTTACGTTTGAATTTTTATTTACTTAACTTGCGATGAAAATACTTATAATATTGATGGAAACGTATCTTGACTTTATTTTCAAAACCTCAACATTTTCTCAATGTTTTCCCCAATGACAATAGGTCGAAAATTGATGATAAATTTGATGTATTTTTGAAAATAGACATCCCCGTGTTAACCAATGAGAAATGGTAGGTTTGCCGCAAGTCATATGACAAAATATCCATCGATCCGAGACCTTGCAAAAAAATACGAGTTAGGCAGACAATTGAATTTGCTAACTTTAGTTAACAAAAAAGTGACATGTTTCTTCAGGTTTAACAAAGTTATAGGTCTTTAAAATCAAAATTGTTTTTCAAAACCCTATCCCATTGAAATATAACAGAGGGCGAAAATGATTTTCAAAAATGACTTTGTACCTCTGTAACTTTAGTTTTCATCGAGTAAACTAAAGACTTATTTAAAATATCGTATGTTGTAATTGAGGAAAAAATTGGGAAATTTTTGAGGTATTGGAAATAAAGTCAAGTTACGTTTCCATCAATATTATAGGTCATTTCATCGCCGGTTAAGTAAATAAAAATTCAAACGTAAAGGGGTTTAAATACGTCGTTCAATAGGGGAGCTAAGGTTGCCAAACCTATGGAGTGGTTTAAACGTCACCATGTGATACGGGGAGACATATTGAATCTCGTGGGTCACCTGTGAATATAAATGCATGCGAGCTTTTTTTTTATTTTACTTGCCAAATGCTTTTCATCGTATTCGGATCATTTACTTGGTAGAACACATAACTCAATGAAAAAATATAATAGTGAAATATTTCGATAATCTTGTACGTTTATTAATTAAAAAGCCTATCTAATTGGACTCCCCTGATATTTCAGGTATATACGACCCATCCTATATATGGTTTAGGACAAAGGTAACTTCATATGTAAACATCTTTGATGCATTCAGTATTTGATTTCGGTAAATGCATATTTACATGATAATGGGAAAGACACTTCATTAGACCAGTTGTTCAAAATCATTTATGAAAATAACATAGAACTTGCCATTTTGTGGATTTACCTTAATTGCTGAATTAAAGCTTCTTCATGTTTTTAAACAGTTTTTGTGAACATTTGGAATATCAACGCTATGATAATTATCCATCGTGCTGTAACCACAAGGTCATGAGTTCGGGATGTGTGATAGAAAATGTCAACTTGATTGCCTTAATATAAGTTCATGAAATTAAAAACATTTGCATCAGTGTTGCGACTGCATTGTTTAATTGCAATGAGTCAAATAAGAACTACAATTTTTTATTGCTTGTGTCTTTTGAATTTATATTTAACGGGAATTTTTGGGAACTTATTCCCAAGCGAGGTAGATACAATCCCCTCCATAAATTCGGCAACCTTAGCTCCCCCATTGAACTACGTGTTAACGCCTCTTTACGTTTGAATTTTTATTTACTTAACTTGCGATGAAAATACTTTATAATATAATATTGATGGAAACGTATCTTGACTTTATTTTCAAAACCTCAAAATTTTAGGTCGAAAATTGATGATAAATTTGATGTATTTTTGAAAATAGACATTTCCATGTTAACCAATGAGAAATGGTAGGTTTGCCGCAAGTCATATGACAGAATATCCATCCATCCGAGACCTTGCAAAAATACAATTTAGGTACACAATTGAATTTGATAACTTTATTTAACAAAAATTGATTTGGGCGAAAATGATTTTCAAAAATGACTTTGTACCTCTGTAACTTTAGTTTTCATCGAGTAAACTAAAGACTTAATGAAAATATTGTATGTTGTAATTGGGGAAAAAATTGGGAAATTTTTGAGGTATTGGAAATAAAGTGAAGTTACGTTTCCATCAATATTATAGGTCATTTCATCGCCGGTTAAGTAAATGAAAAATTCAAACGTAAAGGGGTTTAAATACGTCGTTCAATAGGGGAGCTAAGGTTGCAAACGCTATGATAATTATCCACCGTGCTGTAACCACACGGTCTTGAGTTTGGGACGTGTGATCTCCTTGTCTTTATTTATCTGTATATCTGTACACAGCCAATATAATTCGGCGCCGTTCCGGCATCGAAAAAATTCGGCGCTGTTCCGGCACCGTTTCGACACCGTTCCGGCACCGAAACCTTTTGACACCAAAATTTGCTACCGGACTAGTCAGTCCATTTACAAATTGTCATTTGTACATCTTGAAATATTAATGTTCAAGTCAATTCAAGTTGGATTTACAAGCACTGATTGTTCCGTCGATTTCAATGAGTTTTAGCCATACCTGCTATCTTTGAAAGCGCATGCATTAAGCTCTAGAAAATTGTTACCTTGATTTTAATTTTTTATCAAAGTAATAGGTTATTGTTTGAGGATAACATTCCTGGTTCTAAAACCATATTTTGGTAGAAAATAAACACTCTGTGAAACATTTACAGCCCCTTGGTCACTTTGACCTCTGTCTATTGACATTTTTAATATGCTATGCACTTGAATTGTAGGTAACATATTGTTTTTATGTGAATTTGTCTAAGCAGTTCTGAAGACCCAACTTGTGAAAA
This sequence comes from Owenia fusiformis, assembly GCA_903813345.2. Taxonomy (NCBI): domain Eukaryota; kingdom Metazoa; phylum Annelida; class Polychaeta; order Sabellida; family Oweniidae; genus Owenia; species Owenia fusiformis. The sequence goes on from CAIIXF020000004.1 coordinate 24,126,544, forward strand.
AAACATAGATTATATAATTATTATCATTTACATCCAACACGAAATAGTATTGCTCAATTCAAAGATTTAGGAAATATCACAAAACAGAGAATTATCGTCTTGAAGTACCTCTTGACAAAACAACTTTCGCCCAGTTGTGTGTAAATGTGTTTATGAATATATGTGAGCCAAGAGAAAAGGCCAAATAAATTGTAATGCGTATACATATTACCTCTGGTACGTCTGGGCGTTAACACCTGTTCTCTCAAGTCAGATTAGCCAGTGACAAAACTTTTTATTCTATATTGCCGATGATCTCGAGTGTTGAACACGTTGAGCTAGGCGCTTATGCCGTATCCAAGATGTCGTCTGTTCGAAACCCTTGAGCTCCCTGCGTTTATTCATGAAATAAATTGTTCGTATTGTGATGCGTTGTCATTTTGATATTGATTCTTTCTGAATTCTCGACAAATGAAAATACATACATATCGTGTTTTGCTTCACATTACATGTTTCGATATGTATGCTTAAGTATTGATAATATAAATGTTGATGTATTATAGTTTCTGAGAGCTATGCCCACAGGGATAGGAAAGGTAGGAAAGGTGGGAAAGGTCGCGATCCGCCGCCTCAACAGCCCCCAATTGCCCAACGTCCTGTTATTGGAAGAAGTGAGTAAATACATTGGAGAGCACGTATCATTCACGTATCAATAAATCCGATTATTATAATTTATATGAGTTGTGTGTTACTTTGATATGCTATTGATATTGAATATAATGAAAACAATCAAACGAATCACAGATTCAATACAAGCATCTTTTTCAATGTTATTACTTATCTTCTTACAAAACAGAATGTATATGGAGTGACTATGGTGATGAGGAATATGGGAAATGTTCTGTTAGTTGTGGGGGAGGCACACAACAAGTGATGCGTTACAGGTACAAGTTATACGGTGATGCAGAGACCGGGAATCTAGAATGTATTGGTTCAAGCTTCATGTATGTGAGAACCCAATCGTGTAATACTCAGTCATGTCCAGGCCCTCAAACTACTCCAAAAAAGATCATTCCACCTGGACCAGGCCCTCAGCCGCCTCGACCTCAACCGATTGTCCCACCTCCTGTCCCAGGGAGAAGTGAGTAACCAGTTTGATTAAATGTATAAATAACAAATATATAATTAATTTTGGCAATGACGTAATTGTTTAGAAAGTCTTGTTTATGCTAGCGATAAACAGATGAGATTATATACTCGCAGTTACTATCATATAATATTGTTTCCACACAGAATGTAGATGGAGTAACTACGGACGAGAGAAATTTGGCCCATGTTCTGTAAGTTGTGGAGGCGGCACACTTAGAGTGACACGTAAAAGGAACAAGCTATACGGTATTGCAGAAACCGGGGATCCAGAATGTTACGGTTCGGACACAGAAGTTATTAGAACACAATCATGTAACACTCGGCCGTGTCGAGGTGAGTAACCAGTTCAATTAAATATACGCACTGATACAGTGATCGTTATTATGAATTTGGTATTACATAATAGAATAGTTTCTAAATAGCAGAAAAACAATGAAATCTAGTGCTGCCATCTTTTATTCAGCTTTTTGGCTAAAGTTTGATCCACTTACATGCTAAAATCTTGGAAAAGTGGCTTAATTTCATGATTTATCAAAGAGTGTTAGTTGAATCTGTATAAAACTTGAATGATATACCATATGAGGACCCTGTTTATGTACACGTTGTGATTCAACATGCAAATGTTGGTTGACATAGAATTTTAGCATTTCATGTATGGAGATTTAGCCCAAGTTTTTTAAATTGTCATAGAAAATTATTCAAATTACATAACTGTGTAAATCAAAGCTATTATAGAAGAAAATATTTCACTGAATTCAGATATGCCATTTAAAAGAAGGTAATGTAAGGTTTAATATGCAAATCTCTTAAAGTGTGCGCCAAAGTTTAATACTGCGCAGGCGCAGCGTTCTCGCTTAACTATATAAAGATATCACCGGGTACATGATTCAGAGGTAAGCAAGGAAGGCGAACAATCTTCGTCTCGTGATGATTTACCGTATAATCGTAACCAGGGAAGTTTCACCATTGAAATTGAAAATTACTATTAGATGTAGTTTGTAGATGTTATTTATGAAGCTATTTAGTGTATGTATCAATCAAATGGCTCATTTTGGACATATAAAAAGTATTTGTCTTTTGTTTCCCCTGAAATCGTATTCCCACACATAAATAGTGTACATTATGTAGTACATATTGAATAGCCTGGTATAGTAACACCGTGTTTATATAATATTGAAGGGCATGCTGATTGTACACACGAGTACATGCATGCAAGAAGGCCTAATTTTATATAGCTTGCATACCTAAATAAAAAATAAACCCTTCTAATCCCCTTATGTAAATACGGCGGTATACGTAGCCCGATTTATCGGAATCTTTAAAATCTCACAAAAATGAGATTAAGCTTTTCAAAAGCTATATGGAAACTACACTATTGCTAAGGATGGTGTTTTAGCAATAATGACAGATTGAAGAATAGAGCGATTTCGGTAAAGTTCTCATTTCAAATTCGTATTTAAGTATATTTGAAATCTTAAGGGTCTTGTCACAATAAATCAATTTGAAATCGATATTCATGAACTCTATCAAGTTTACACAATAGCTCCAAGTTGTAAAGCTCATTCATCAATGCATGACGGCGGATGTAATATCGTTGCATCGTTGTTATTTGTACAGTATCAACTTAATACCTAGCTTTTGTGGCGTGGTGTGCTCCCAACATGTGAATAATTCCACAGTTCCTGTTAAAGTTTAAGTTGAGATATAAGTTTAGAACGTATAAAAGGCATATGTACGTGCGATGATTGTTAACTTTTAAAATTAGATCTCCGAGTAGACCCTGAATTATATTCAGAGTATCCAATCAAACACTTTTACTTCCATTTTGATACACTAATCAATCCAATCTATGTTGGAGATTTATAGAGCGGGCCATTTTGATGCATAATAAACTCAAATCCAGTTTTTTACAGGGTGTTCCATAATATTCATCATCGAAGATAGTCCTCTAATGTATGAGTTTTGACGAAAAGTTTTAACATACGCAGAAGTCCCATTTTCGTAGTACCATATTGACTGAATAGTTTTGGATATTGTTTATAACAATAACAGACTCATGAATAAAAGCATCTATACCAGTGCTTATATCAAAATGTATACACTATTTTTTCAACACAGGGTGTAGATGGAGTAACTATGGCTCAGCAACATTTGGTCCATGTTCTTCACGTTGTGGAGGTGGCGTATTAACGGTTACACGTACTAGGACCAAGATATGGGGTCCAAGTGGGGATCCAGATTGCTATGGTTCTAACACTGATGTGAGAACACAGTCATGTAACATGCAGCCGTGTCAGCCCGTAATCATCCCACAACCACGACCCGTTCCGCAGCCTATAGTCATTCCGCAGCCAATCCCAGTTGTCCCGCATCCAATCCCAGTTGTCCCGCATCCAATCCCAGTTGTCCCGCGTCCAATCATACATCAAAGTAAGGAACTAGTTGATTAACATTTATCCATAATAATTCGGATAATAATCATCTCTAGGGGCTGATTTATAATTGTCATTGCACGTTAGATAACTTATAAAAATGTGATTACATATGAAAGATCAAAAAGAATTCAAATGTTTTATTTATTGTGGTCAAAGTTGTGTCCGGTGCTTCAACAATTTTTTCATTATGGCATCGTTTAAAACAAAGTTCCTATCTTAATCTTAAATGTTATTCTATTTCATCATATGTGAACCACATTACATATTTTAGAATATATGCGTGATCCTTTATTTAGTTAATGACATTTATCTGGTTATGGTCTACATATACTCATTTACTGAATGTATGGCGTACTTTTTATAGATAATAGGGCAATCAAGCTTGCATATAAAATCGAAACGCCAACATATGACCAATCGCCCATACAAATGCATCGCTTAAATATTTTCCGTTCACGTTTTGGTTGTGAAAAACTCCTTAATATTTAGATTATTGATGACATTGCAATTCATCATTCCAAATAATATATTATTGTATTATAAGATTGCCAATGGGGACCATGGACGAGATGGCAACTACTGGAACCATGTTTCACGTTCGATCAACGATGTGGAGTTGCGATGAGTCGACGATCACGCCGGTGCTATTGTAATGGGATTGAAGTGGATCCTCGACACTGTACTGGTATTGCAGTAGAACAAACCACGAGACCTTGCTGCGTCGACCATCCTGGACCTCAACCACCTCGTAAGTAGACATCTAACTCGCAAGTCATCAAATATAGAATAAACGATTTGCAAAATTTTGCGGTAACGATAACAAAAAACTGCGGATGGGATAGACAGCATGTCCTCTTTCTCGTCTATAGACAAGATTCACAGATGAGATTTCCGCTTCAAATAGTTCCATTCGGTAACGTATAATGGTTATAAAGTCTGGGTGAAATCTGCCGAGTGGCTTGCTAGAAGCAGAATATAAGCTGTAAACTTACCGACTGAGATATTCAAGTTCATAATTTTTAGTCCATTCTCGTGTTTTCTCAATATCTGTGCCTCATAGCCACACAAACTATTTACTGTAAGTAAATTGTGTATAAACAAGCCATAAAATGACAAATCCAGAACAGGAATGTGGTGTTTATTGTAAATAATAAGGTTTCAAACGCAATGTTGTTAGACGACTACGTAGATTACTAAACTTGGTGTAGTTTTGAATTTCAAACTCAACAGTATCTCGATTATTTCATGTTATCCCCGGGCATCAATTCGCAAAGACTACGTTCAAAATATACATTACTAAATGCATCACCGAAGGCAATGCTTACATAAATCGTTCATCCTTTCATTGATACACAGTAGTAGAAAATAATGCACCAACCCTAGTTTTCTGTTCCATCGCGGCCATTTTATTGGATGGATCAGTGAACGTAGCCGTCCAACCTTGTCGTAACCATCATGCTATAGCAGGGTGATACTGTTATAAACAAACCATTGTTCTTCTTCCCTTCATATGCATCCTCCTTTAAAATATGTCTTTAAAATGATTGTATGAGATTCGTTTAGCTAAATGTGTTTAGTTTAACATTTTTCTATCAGCTTTCTTCGCCACTTTTATGACAAGCTATGATATTAACAATGTGAACATTTGCTAATGAGTGTAAATGTTTTCGAAAACAATTTCACTTACAATAATGGGCCGTGTGGGTTCACAACCACGTTGTTAATTTTTGGAATTCATTGATTTGATAGATTAATCATTTTTTCATTCTTCGTGTGCATAAGTTATAAGAATATCTTGCTCTAGCCCCTCGTGTGCCCATGTGGTGTCCCGCCCTATACCCTAAGTATTTATGTGGTGGCGAACGGTGAGCCCGAACGGCCTAATGTGACAGCTCCATTAAATAAAACTATTTGCAAAATTGTTAAAATATGTTACGTAAGACAATTTCCTCACTTCCTCACTCCCATTATTGTAATATAAATGTATGTATTGATGACACCAAGTCCCATACTTTTGATCTTTAGAATACGTGTTAGCTCCTATTATTAAAAACCCATAACTTACTGATACCCATGGCCTTATATCATACGGTTGTTGCAAACTTTGGTCATAAAACATGAACGCTTTTCAACGAATATGTTTATTTATTAGCAGACGAAGATTTCGGTAGAAGCGAAAGCATAATTTATGTGTATACGTAAAGAGTATAAGTGAATTGAAATTGGGATTTTGCAACAATATGCACTAATACGTATAGAAACAATTTTAATTTAATTTGTTTCACCAAAATTAAATATTTCCCCTTCCAAATTCCTTATGTATAAGATGGTTTTGATAATGTGACTATTATATGACTTCATGCCAAGTCTAGTATTATTATGATTCCTGCCAATACCTACTGTATATCTAAACGATAAAGGGTTTACTGACTTGTAAACACCATGATATAGGCGATTGCTTCTTTTGAAAAGCTATGCAACCAATGACAAATGATATCATAATAGTTATAGACTCCCTTTAAAAGTTATAACATAAAGGATTTATAAACACTCTACAAGTGTTCTGCGAAATCTCTATGTATTCATAAAGTATAAGGATGAGCTAGCTAAGTTGGAGACAGCTAAGTAAATATGCATATATTCATAGACTATAGACCAACGTTTAATTGTTGCAATTGGGAACTATAACATGACATACTGTAATCAAGCATGAACCATCGTTTATTTATTTCCTAGAACCAGGCTGTGGCATATGGGGAAAGTGGATGGATGTTCCTGGAAAATGTAATCCACCAGCAGATTGTACACCACTTGTTCCAGTGGGTAAGAAACGAGAGACATGTGTCATCACGACATACAAATGCCAAGTAGTAAGGCAGTGTACACCATGTCCAGGAATACCAAAAGGTTGCATAGGAGTCGCATTCAAAACAGAAGATCGCCAATGTTGCAAAACAGGTATGGTGGAAGAATAATTTACTGTAGCTATTATCAGAGGTGCAAGGGTTATCAGAACAGAAAATCACATATGTTGCAAACAGCTATAGTGGTAGAATAATTTACTATAGCTAGTATCAGAGGAAGGGTTATCGAAACAGAAGATCGCACATGTAGTAAAGCAGATATAGTGGTAGAGTTATTTATTATAGCTAGTATCAGAGGTACAAGGGTTATCAAAACAGAAGATCGCATATGTTGCGAAGCAGATATTGTGTTAGGATGATGATTATCTATAGCTAGTATCGGAGGCTCAAGGGATATCAAAACAGAAGATCGCTTATGGTTTAAAACGGGTATGGTTGTATACTTATTTACTATAACTATTATCAGAAGTATAAACATGGCGTAGAATAATGGAAATAACGTCACAACACATGCGCGTAAATTGACATTTCATGGTCCAAAGATTTCAATGGAGAGCAGTCTTCATCAAAATTTAAAATCTTAATAACTTTTTAGCAAATAATTTATTTTCTTAGGATTCAACGGATCCTTGTTAGACTCAACGAAGTGTTCATTTTGATATATAAAACAGCAAAATCCATCCACAGATCTTTCGGCTTTTTAATGATTTAATTTTTGGGATATTTTGCTAAAATCCCCCATTGGCTGCCATTACAAACTTTGAAAAAACTCAAATCCTCATCATTTCATATCATTCGTTAAGTGGTCTAAACAACTCCAATCGCTTAGGATTCAACGGATTCTAAGAGATCAAAGCTAATACAATATGTTGACAACCCCCGTTTCAATATTTGCCGCATAATCTTTCGGCCTTTTAGGTTATAAATTTGTCAATATTTTGATTTTCGACGTACTTGGATCCTAGATTCATTGTCCCGGTGTAAAAGGGTAGGAGGTCCTATCAAATTATGGTCCTACTCTCCATTGATTTATATGGTGACCTAAATACAACTCTTTCCCTCATTATCTTATACACAATCAGGGCCAGTAAGGGCCGTTAAGAAAGGGGACCATAATCCCTGGGGGATCATCATTTCTTTCACACCTGGGCAGTTCTAGAGGTTTTAGTGCTAGTTTAGAAGGCGTTCATTTTACTATATCGACCTGAGAAATATGTGACGTCATAGTGGTGGTCCATATGGACCGGTCTAGAATATACTAGTATTCTGGACCGGCAATTTTCCCCGGGAAATTAGATATCGTTCAGTGCGTAAGATTTTCTTGCTATTTCAGCCCTGGTCGTTAACGGTGGTAATAATACTAATAATAATAACGTCATTTCTGCGAGCAATATAGTGAAATATTGGACCTTGGGCCTTCGGCCCTCGGTCCAATATTTCACTATAATGCCCTTAGAAATGACGTTATTGTACTATTATAGCTAGTATAAGATGTCCAAGGGTTATTAAAACAGAATATCGCACATGTTGCAAAACAGGCATGGTGGTAGGATTATTAGTTAAGAGTAAAGGTCAAAATTACAAAATTGCAATGATCACTCGTGATATTCAATGCTATGCAATATATGCCCTAAAAAGCAGAATATAAGTTTTTGAAGAGTTGAAAAGTTTTTATCAAAAATTTTGCATCGGGGAATTTGAGGACATTATACAGTGTATCTATTTCATCAATATTCGTAACATTAATATCTTCGGTCACGGTGTAAGTTAAACCGAACATAAACAAAATCAGTTACAACAAATGGTACCTACTATCCCACATATAATTGACTGTCTTACACAACAAATATGTAAGATGCTTCAAAACTGTATTCGACCCGATCAAATATAAATTTGATAAGTATTTTAAATATATGCGATGCCAAGTACCATTCGTGTTGGGTAAACATATTCATTTGTGGTAAACATATTCATTTGTGGGGTAAGTCACGTGACTTACCGAATGATTTTATATAAACCAATGTTCATATTATGGACTTTTTCTGCATCTTTATTCGATTTTCACATTTTTGTATTTGATTACAACCATTCGATATTCCACTCTATTAAAATAATTCGAAACACGTAATAAATTTGTTTGTTTTTTCACATTTATATTTGATTTATGTACCTATATATGCGGTAGATGCACTTGTATATGCGGTTCATGTTATTGAGTGCTTGGTAAAATGTCACATATTTAAGTCCACGTACACACACGAACAAAGACGGTTGACACATATATTAAGAACACGCATCAAATACAAATATACTTTGGAACCAAATAATTTTCATTTACCGAACAATCATAGAGTCCAAAATAGCACGGACATATAGTGACTTGCCCCACATAATTAATTACATGTACTTTCGCATAAAATCACTTGGGGTAAGTCACGTGGCTTACCCCACATAAATGACACATGCAGTAGCATAAAACCATTCGGTAAATCACGTGACCAGTGACGTTGAAATTATTTCAAAATGAATGAAACAAGCGAGGAAAAAGAATTTGAACAAGATTCATATTCACAATTTAGAGAGGAAATTGACGAGTTATTAGATCATTGAAGCATGAGGCTACAGGCGATCCTTTCTTAATAGAAGATACATGTACATGTTCGCAATCGGAGAATCACACCAGAGCTCTTGAATATATAGATAGCGCAGTCACGTGACTTACCCCACATCAAAACAGTGAACAATTATAGTGTATTTATTGCATCAATATTCGTAACATTAATATCTTCGGTTTTTACCCCACGGAGTAAGTTAAACCGAACATAAACAAAACCAGTTACAACAAATGGTACCTACTATCCCACATATACTAGTAATTGATTGCCTTACGCAACAAATATGTAAAATGCTTCAAAACTGTATTCGACCCGATCAAATATATAAATTTGATAAGTATTTTGAATATGTGCGATGCCAAGTACCATTCGTATTGGGTTAACATATTCATTTGTGGTAAACATATTAATTTGTGGGGAAAGTCACGTGACTTACCGAATGCTTTTATAAACCAATGTTCACTGTTTTGATGTGGGGTAAGTCACGTGACTTCGACCATGTGACTTGTGCCATCTATATATTCAAAGAGCTCTGGTGTGATTTTATCGCATCCTACGACCCCTTTAGATTGTGGTCGTACGCGCCAATTATTGGTCAGTCAATGTTTTTACAAAGTTGGAGAAAATACTACGCATTGCACACCTAAATGACCTACCTCGATACATTCCTTAGTATTTTAGAATTCTTTTTATGTAGTTGAATCGCCAATTGTATGGGTTTATCGACAGAACGAAGAGATTTAAGTTTTTACATCGGAAATATATCAGCAATTTTCAAAATGTCGGAAGGGGAATTCCCCAGGGATTTCCCTTATGACTGGTGCATGCCGGGAACTGAATGGAGGAATTTGACGGTTGAAATAAGTTAAATATTACACGCAAATATTGCTATCAAAAACGAAAATTTCTTTGTTTTGCCGATAAACCCACACAATTGTGGATTCAACTACACGGAAAGAATGCTAAAATGCCAAGGAATCTATTGAAATAGGTATCTTAAGTGTAAGAAGCGTAGAAAATTCTCCCATGTTGTAATCGTACAGGCAAAAGAATAAGACGTTCGCAAGACTAGAACGTAGAGATAGTCTTGGAACGAGATAAGTGTGATTCTCCAATCGCGAAAACGTATCTTTTATTAAGAAAGGATCTCTTGTAGCCTCATGCCTGTGATCTAATAACTTCTCAATTTCCTCTCTGAATTGTGAATATGAATCGTATTCAAATTCTTTTTCTTCGCTTGTTTTATCCATTTTGAAATAATTTCTACGTCACTGGTCACGTGATTTACCGAATGGTTTTATGCTACATGCAGCATGTTTAATTTAGTGGGGTAAGTCTTACCCCACATAATTTTATGCGAAAGTACATGTCATTAATTATGTGGGGTAAGTCACTATATGTCCGTGCTATTTTGTACTCTATGATTGTTCGGTAAATGAACATTGTTTGGGTCTAAAGTGTATTTGTATTTGATGCGTGTTCTAAATATATTTGTCAACCGTCTTTGTTCGTGTATGAACATGGACTTAAATATGTGATATTTTACCAAACACTGAACAACATAAACCGCATATACAAGTGCATTTACCGCATATATAGGTACATAAATCAAATATAAATGTGTAAAAACAAACAAATGTATTACGTGATTCGAATTATTTTAATAGAGTGGTATATCGAATGGTTGTAATCAAATACAAAAGTGTGAAAATCGAATAAAGATGCAGAAAAAATTCCATAACATTAGGACAGTATTCCTATAGCTGTTCGATAAAAATAAAAAATATGTCCACATTTATCTCATTCGTCCATTTAAATGGCATTGCATGGGTAATAGACACTTAAACCACACTTAAGTAGCAACACAATAGAATGAACGGTGCTTTATTTTTAAGAATATCCAGCTAAAACAAAGAGCAGTGTATTATTTTTCTATTGTTTTTTAAGAGTCAACACTTGGCTTTTGCTAGCCAAAACCAGTGTGGCATAAAAGACAATTGACCGTCACATGCAATGCACTTACGCTTAACTAATTATACCATATCCACGCCTTCAATAGTTGAAAAACGTTAAACTGTACATGCCGTGTTAAATGCACTGCACTCAAGATGGGCTAATTACAGCCACTCACTTCTGAATAAGCGTACCCAAGTCAATACAAAAAAAAGAAATTCAATTTTCTTTAAATTGGATCTTTTGGTCCAATTTTGGGTTTAAGGAGAAAAAATTGTTTTGTCTAATACCTCGTTGTTTATCCCTAACATAAAAACAGAATGAAGCCAACTCTATAAAATATAAGCTAATTTTCATTGATTTCCTATTACACGATGGATTATTTGTAGGTCCAAAGCCAACAACAAAAAAACAGACAACCCCAAAGAAGACAACCCCAAAGGCGACAACAACAAAACCAGCGACAACAACTAAAAAAGTAGAACAGTGTCCAAAATATACCTGGGGACTATGGGAGGACTGTGATAATCCTGGTTGTTCTCCTTTTCTTGACCACCCTGGTTTTCCACAGAATATAAGACGAAAACGACAGCAGCCTTTTAGTTGCGTTAGCGTAGAGGAAACAATTTGTAAACGCGTTAGCACGGGCTGCACTAATTGTGGCGGCAAAATTTGCCCCAAGGAGCCGCAATTTGAAAGAAAAAAATTGAAATGCTGCAGTAAGAAAACATAAAACTCGAAAATAATTTGATAAATAACATAAACACTTTCATGTTGCTAAGTATAAGATTTCTTAACCGTTGAAATTCATGCTTGAATAATTTTTTTTTGTTTTTGTTTCAGATGTCTAATGATGAACTTGAAACACACGTCCAAACCCCAAACCTGAAACAGTAAAATATGAAACAATTATGATCAACATATCTTATCTAAATTTGATTACGTAATAAAGGCCAATTGATTCTTGCTGCAAAAGAAAAAAATGTGTTTGTATATTGCACAATTATAACCTTACTTTCATGTATTCGAAATTATCCCTTCTGGTCCTTAATTGCTCAAGGAATTGTGTGATATCAGTCACGGATATGTAACACCCCCCCCCCTCCCCCATCCTTTGTTCAAGAAACAGTACCACAATCTAAATCCGCAAAATCAATGAAAACATACCATACACTGAAAAACAAATAAAAAACAATGATGGTCTGAAGGAGCCCAAAGGGGAATGGCTCATAATTCAGCATAGTTTTAACAAGGTGGATACAGGCATGTACCGTGTACGTAATGAGTAAAGCTGTTTTTCAAGATTTAATAATAAGCAATATTTTTAGTATATACCGTATGGTCATGATAGCCATTAAATGTCGTTGATATTAACACACAGGGCACAGGCTTTGATAGAAAAACAGAATTTGACTCTACTTGAAAATATAAATTATGGTAAATTTCCCCACATGCAGTGAATAGCCTCGATTTGTTTATTTTACTCTTATGTGTACAATATGTTGATGTTGTATTTTTGTATACCAGCATGCTGATATATATCATTCTTTTGAAATCTGATTTATAATCTATTTCGCACAATGTTATTTCATGTTCGAAAGGCATGACAAATTCAAAAATTAAATATTCAATCCATACAGTTAATCTGTTGATGAATCAGATTAAAAACACGGGTAAACAAAATCAGAAGGTATTGTGTTCGTCTAGAGCGCTGTACAAACCGAGCTATATTACTTAGTAGCCTGGGCAGAATTGTTTAAGGGTCACTTTTCTTTAATAACTTTTTCAAATGTCAGAATTATCAAAAACGATTATATATTTGAAAACTAAGGTAAAATTCTGACATAACAAATATTTAAGAAACATCTCTTGATTTATTAACATTATAGGCGTTTATATTATGAGTAATGTGAAGGCATAATTCATCATTTTGTCTCATATTTTATCAAAAATGGCAGCATATTTTGTATATTTAATGTTCAATTGAAAGTTAATATTTATGCAATGCCATACGCCTATGAAGTCATTTTTTGCTATTCATTTGTTACCTGTTACCTGTAGTGGTTTAGCAACCCTAGTTAGTTTATATCCAAAGGACACGTGTACGCTTTTGTAGAATTTGTTAAATAAATATAACATACTTTACAAAACTTTTTTTTATACATGGAAAGACGGCTATCTATCGATAAAGAGCTTGTCTAATTGTATATAAAACTAATGACCGATTGCGTAACCATGAGATAATGTTACGCAATGAAAGAGCATACTCCTGGTTATGCAGCCTAATCATTAATCTTGGGAAAAGAGCCCAAAAATAAGTATACTCGTGAACGGGAGATAAATTTAATGAATAAAAATGCTCCGTGAACAATAAGATACGTCGTTCCCCAAAATTGAATGAATGAGGTCTGGTAAAGACGAAGTAAGTGTTAGTATGATGTACATGTAAGTGTTTGCATGCTAATACGGAGAGCACCGTAGAATAGGCATGTTACTGTTAAGCAAACGAGGCGCGAAAGTAAGCAACATGTAAGGATTGAACACAAAATGCAGCACGACTTATCCAAGATTGCATATTGGGGCGCAGCAAATGTGGTCCATCCTATATAGGCACCTTTCTACAGAATATCTCAGTGGAGAAAAAAGTTCGAATGGGTACACCTCGCGTGCACGGTTTACCATTTTGCATGTCATTCCCATCCTTGGAATGCATTTGAATTTTTCCTTAGCTTTACAAGGGCCTTTGAGATGGCTGTTTTGGGCCCTTGTGATTATTTTGGACCCACTCTCATCACTCCCCAAACATAGGGATGCCACTTATAACATCCTCTTGGACACAACCCCGACCATTTCAAAAGAATTCAGTTCATGACCCCCGGAGTATGCCTTCTTGTATTTGAAAATTGGTCAGATGATGCATTACATCAGGATTGTAACCTTAACAGCATGACCCTAGAAACCTATGACAACTTCCAACAGAACATTCAAATTCACGAAAAATGCTGCCATGTTTAAACAAATATGAGAAAAAATGAGACAAAATATTACTCTAGTTTTTAAATATGTAATCCGTTTTTGATTATACTGAAAATTAAAAAAAGTTATTCAAGGAAAAGTGACCCTTGAACAATTTTGTATGGGCTACTCAATAATTTTGCTTGAACACGTTTACAAATATTCATTTATGTATCTTAAAGATACAATAAACAATTTATATATATATGTATATACAGGGTGGTCATAAATGGAAACCCTGCCACTATTTTCCACATATCTCTGTCATTTCAAAAAATACTCCTTGATTTTTTCCATCATTTGTACATCATTCAATCAACAGCCTGTTGGTATCGTTTAAAAGATGTCCAGTAAAAGAAAATGTTATCCGTCCAATATTTAAAAAGATATTTCAGTTTTTGAGATTTTGAAACATGGGGTCTATGGGGAATCAACCCGAACCAGAAGTCACACTTTCAAAACAATTCAAAGTTTATTAAAGTCCCCGTCTAAAGTTTGAAAATATTTTTTATCATTCATTTACTATTTGTCAGGACTTAAAACGTGATTTTAGAGATTTTTGAACAAAAAACATTTTATGAAAAATAAGTTGTGAGCATTTCATTTCTCAAATATTCAAATTTCCCGCCATTTTTCAAAAAAGTTGAAATTTCTTAATCATCAAATATTTCTTAATGCATTTCAAAAAAAGTTTATCTTTTTAACACCAATGCAAAGATTGAACAAGGACACACTATTTCAATAATAAAATACCATAAATATGGGCCACTTCAATGTTTTAGCATATCAAAAATATTTTGAAACATTGGTGATGTCACGAAGGTAGCAAAAACTTTTTGAGAAAAAATGAAATTTTTTTTTCGATGTCAATCTTTTCTAAATATGCTAGACTTTCATAAAAAACAATGTTGATTGTCTAAGATTAAAAGGAAGAATAAATAATGTTTTACATATCATTGTACCATCGGTTTCTATGAGAACTAAAATTTTAAAATGCGTTTTTCTCAGAACCATTTTCATGCATTGATAAGTTCATTTCTCGCTTATTTATAAACCGAATTTCTTTTAAAAAATGGGATGCTATGCATTGGTATGAATTGTGGCTAATTAGAAAATATGAGTGACCTCTAAAAGTTGGTTTTAAATAAATGCACAAATTTCGGAACAAAAAGTCTATCAAAAACCACTTTTTGAAATTTATAAAAAAAAGTTACACATATCACACTTTGATAACACTTGTTAAGACTACAATATAAGCCAAAGTGGTTTAAACTTTATATGGGGCCTTAAACAAATTTCGAAACCATACTTCTAGATGTACTTTTACATTTAGATAGTAGTAGATTTCAAATATGATATCACTTTGACTGAAATTTGAATATGGAATGACGTAAATCAAGATTATTTTTTCTCGCATCTTTCTATTGTAATGGAATAAGGGGCAAGAGTTGGAGTCACGTACTGTAAATAGACTTTTGTACAAAATACCCTATAGTTTATCAATAAATATTTCCAAAGAATTCGGCTTATCCATTGCTAAGAAAATTCCTGTCACGCAGCTCCATTTTTGGGACAAAAATGATACATTCTACTAAAAACAATTGTTTTCATTTGAGTTACATATCTCACACGGGTATATGGTAGGATAATGTAACTTGATATCCTTGGGTAGAAACAACTCCCCGTATTAATCTGACGGGAGCTGGTATCTTTATCCTCGCTAGGACCACCGACAATGCAAGCCAGCACAGGCCTTTTATCGAGTTAGTATCACTCTAGTAATCTACTTCTCTGGTGTACTATAAAGCATAAACTGGCTCCTGTCGCTGCATGCTAGATTGAACCCAGGATCTTTGATCTTCAGCAGTCATATATCGCAACTATAACTTTTTACGATGACGTTTTTGCTGCCCGTTTTGTGAAGCGGTCATAGTAACGAACGTCGCAATTCGTCAATTTATTCATGTATTTACGAATGAGTTGATATGGTTATGAATAAGATTAATTAATTGTAAAATTGAAATTTTGTAATATACTTGGGATGATCATTTTTATGTAGTCGATACTTTCATGAATATGATTGATTAATTGTTTATTGAAATTGAAATTTTGTAAGATACTTGACATGATCATTTTTGTGTGATCGGCTACGAATATGTATGCAAATGTTAAAAGGGAATGGACTAACGATAAGCATTACTAGTATTACAGAACACAGCGAGTAAAAAGAGCATTTAAGAGTAGAACATTCATAAGGAAAACAACAATCCCATATGATCTAACTTGAAAATAAACCATTACTATTACCACTTCCCATAGCATGCAAGTACCATTATCACAATACCAGACAACTAAAACACTAATATGAAATATTAGGTATTGCCGGCGATTTATAAGAATATCACACTTGTGGACATATAGAACTGGGCAATAAATGATGATATCGCTCTATTTAGAAATTTAAGACTGATTATCCAATAGATGGCGATATAAGAAAAAACATGAACAAATCAATAATCTTATATAAAACGTCAACACGTGATTACAATCGCATCCAATCAAAATAGAGATCGGGCGATTTCCACATAAGCACAGGAGGTGACGCATGCGCATGCTGTGTTGCTCTTTAGTAAATCATTATAACGGGGCATAATATATTATTCAATAACAATGGCAATTTTATACTTTTATTCAGTTGAATTAGTTGAAAAAATAGGCCGTCAAATAAATTTTTCGATATGTTCGATTGTGTGTGTTTAAGGACTAATATATCAAAAGTTTTGAATTGTTTCAGTTGCTCTGAATTAAAAACATGAAATACTTTATGTGACACATTGCAACGGTATTGTTATGTATAGTTGCTAACACGTCAAAGTACCAAAAATGTGATTTTTCTTTCGCCCATGCATGTTTGTCCCTATATAACCAATCCCCACCATGACAAGTTTGTGCTTTTTCGACACAATGCATACTGGACGCATCTTTATTGCGGTCCTTGTCATAGGACTGGCACTATTAGGTGAGTTAATATATCTTTTAATGAAATGGTAAAAATACAACCACTTGGAAATAATGATTATACCGCTCTGGTATTTCTTTCTAATATTTACTAGTGTATTGTTTATGTTAAAGCTTTGATATTCATCCAACGATGGCTTTTCTTCGTAGTGCACTTTTTATTTACTTTGCTTTTAATTTAGGTGTTTATTTTAGTTACATGTACCTTTTCTTTGGTCTTTTGTTCATCAGCATGACAAGAATCTTAGAGACCTGAATGACAAATTCAAATTCAGAAATATTACCAAAAGTCAGTCTTAACATTTAAAAATATGTTTAATTGGAAAATAACCAAAGTGAGTTTATTTCGCCCAAATATAAACTTAACCTTGGAACAAAATAGTAATCCCAGCTTTAATGATTATATATCGTCTTTATGTTCCAAAAGTTACACTCCCCTCCATAAGTTTGGCAACCTTTTTCCCCCATTGAACTACGTGTTAAAGCCTCTTTACCTTTGAATTTACTTAATCTTAATTTTATTTACTTAACCTGCGATGAAAATACTTAATACTATTGATGGAAACCTAAATTGACTTTAATTCCAATACCTCCAAATTTTCTCAATTTTTTCCTCATTTACAATAGGTCGAAAATTGATGATGAATTTGAGGAATATTTGAAAATCGACATTCCCATGTTAACCAATGGGAAATAATAGGTTTGCCGCAAGTCATATGACAGAATATCCATCCATCCGAGTCCTTGAAAAAAATACGAGTTAGGCAGGCAATTGAATTTGCTAACTTTATCTAATAAAAATTTGATATGTTTCTTCAGGTTCAACAAAGTTATAGGGCTTTAAAGTCAAAATTGTTTTTCAAAAAACCTCTCCCATTGAAATAACACAGGAGGCGAAAAATTATTTTCAAACATGACTTTGAAGCGCTGTAACTTTAATATTCATCAAATAAACTAAACACTTAGTGTTAAAAAAAAGTTAGACAATTCAATTTTCTATATAAAAATATTTTTTGCTGAATCTTTTACTGAAAAGATATCCTGATTTCTGATTTGCCCCGAACCCTCCATTTCCAATTGGATTATATGGGAATGACGATTTTCAAAAATTCATCAAATTTATCATCAATTTTCGACCTATTGTAATTGAGGAAAAAAATTGAAAAAATTTGGAGGTATTGGAAATAAAGTCAAGTTACGTTTTCATCAATATTATAAGTTATTTCATCGCCGGTTAAGTAAATAAAAATTCAAACGTAAAGAGGCTTTAACACGTAGTTCAATGGGGAAAAAAGGTTGCCAAACTTATGGAGGGGAGTGTATATCGATATTCTTTAAAAAAGAATTATACATAACTGATACTAAGAAAGAACGAATGGAAATATTGATACGTTGAATCTACTTTTACAGCTTTACAGTAATATTTTGAAACATATTCTCAAATGTTTACTTTGATAAAGGTGAACTTTTAAAATTACTTAGTAATATTTTGACAAATAATGCAATAAAATTCCCAAATGGTCGTCAGTTTTGCTTTACATATATAAAACTATAGGTATATGGGTAAATAGCTTAGTATATACAGGAATCAAGGTAACTGGCGTTCTCACTTAGTTATTTCTTGTTAAGACTTTCTAATTAGATTCACAGACTCCTTAATACAAGGGTCGTTCGAAAAGTCTTGCACGACAGCTTCTCAGTACTGCATTGCAAGGCCACGCACATATTTTTTTGGACAAGAGAGTATATCCTTTTTTTAAATTCAACTGATACATTGTTTTTGAATAGTTGATATTCCTATTGATTCGTTATGAATTGTTAACTGATTAAGATTCATTTAAATAGTACAGTATAGTGTACTTATATGTGACATCAGTATTGAAAATATAAAATGTAATTGCATTATAGTTTCTGAGAGTTATGCTGGCAAGGGTGGAGGAAAGGGCAAGAAAAAGATGTGCAAGCCCTGCAAATCCAAATGCAATTATGGAAAACGCTGCAAGAAAATCTGCAATCTGAAACCGGTATGGCTATTTATTGTATTATATTTAAGATTACAATTCGTCTTCTTAATATTGAACATTTAGAAGGATGTTTCTATATTCGATTTGAAAATATATCAAAGATAAAAGAGAATGTACATGTATGACCAATAATTACAATATCATGTTACAATATACAACCTGCCTTTCCTTTGGATCAAACTATTGATTGCAGTAGCTACTTCTCAAATTGGGTAGATACAGAGAATAGGTAATTTCTAACAATTCAAATGAATGCAGGAGTACTTTAACATTGCATATTTAATATGAGGCAAATATGAGCGAGCAATATCAGATGCTCAGCTATCATTAAAGCTGAGATGTCTAAAACTATACTGTTTACAAAATCCGTAGTGTTGAGCGAAATTGTCTACAATTGTATTGTATTGTATTTTGTTTACCACCAATGAAGGTGAGCAATACCTCTTTGATATATCCCGTAATTTACGTAATTAACCTTGAAGATAGACCCAGAAACCCCTCCTTGAAGGAGCCCTGTGTTCTTTTATGTGCACTTATACATAGACATACAAGTACACACCACAGCCTTTTGTACGAGTTGCGGACCACTCAGTCAAACACCCTGAAGTACTTCACGCAAACAAGCAAATTTAGTCTTGCCTGAACTGGGGATCAAATCCGGGACCTATTGCGCAGGAGGTACATGCGCTACCGCTGAGCTACACAGGTGGACTTTACTCAAGAATATAATACTTGATTTAACTTAAACTTTTAACATGGATTTCTGAAAAGTCACATGCACTTTTGTATTCGATTACAGACATTCGACATTGCATTCTATCTTATCATTTCGAAACATGTCATAAATTTGTTTTTTGCACAATTATATTAGATTTATGTACACTGTACTCCCGGTAATTTTCGCGTGCTACTATTAGGTAGCGATCTGAGGCACTTCGATCAGGGTGTTGTCGGGACAATTTCTCTTGTGACTTAGGTTATGTATTTAGGTCTATCTCAATAGATTTTACTGGTCTTATGCGCCGCAAATGGTGCGAAAGATGTTAAAATTGCATTTTCGACCCTAAAATTCAGATTTCTTGGGGGTACATTATTATTTAGCTATAAAACAAAAACTAAACAACCAATGCTTCTTTCTTCTGGTGTTTCTGTTAAGAGTAATTATATTTAAAATGCATATGTAAAAGAATTGAAGAATTTTAACTTAATTTAAAAACAACAACATTTTTTCACCCTAAAATCATCGAATTTAGGGGGGTCGAGAGACACTGATCGGAATTGATATTTTAATTTCTCAATCAATCTTTGTTTAATATTAATGAAACTTTCCTAAAAATAGCACCAACATGTCCCCAGCATATTACCCATAAAGAAAAAACTCAAACTCTGATGTTTTTATCTATTAGAGTCAATTTACCTCTCTCCTCTTTCCCTTATAAAAGGAGTGTGGCCATTAATACATGTGGATTTAAACAGTAGCATGATGTCACATTAAATGAATACATGTACATATCATGTATTTTATCAAATATATTACCATAAAATATTTTCACTTAGGTGTATACATAGAGTACATACCTGTGAATTATTTATAATACAATATTTATTCTATGTAGGCTCGAGATATAAGAATATTAAAAATCTGAAGTTGAATATTATCTAATACACAGTTCACGACTCAGTCATAATATTAATTTTACTCATTGTATGAATTTCTGTCATCACAAATGTAGTTTTTATTCACTAGAATATATTTGATCCACAAAGCTTTGTATTTGCTAAACTTCCTCTTCATTTTGATCTTCTAAAGTATCATATAAATACGATAACATCTACCAGGTCCTGGGGTAGAATTTTATCTGGATTTGACACCCATTGAAATCCAAATGGCCATCTTTCATCCTCCATCCATGTGACACAGGGGAAGGGAATTGATGGGTAGGGGATGTGGGCAAGATTCCATATGTGTGCTTGATAACTGGCCCTTACCAGATGCTGCTGTAATGAATCTTTACATGGGGGTAGGAGGCTTATGTCAGTGCTTTCATAGCTTGTTATCACACTTGGAGCAGGTTTTGGTTGGAATTTGTTCTTGAATAAGGTATATCTCAGCTCATTTATATTTGAACACTTTTTGTTTCCATACATCTGGCAAGAAAACTTCTCAGCACATTTAGCAGTTTGGTCATTAATGACCCCTCTAATGGTGCCGAAACCTTTTTGATTTGAAATTCTACAGATCTCATAAGTAATTTTAGGGGGGGGACACTTTCCCCCTTCTCACAAAGGCACTGAAGGAATCACATCCAGTGAATGAATGGAAGGCTGGTAAAGCATTACAAATTTCCAAATGTCTGAACTGAGCGCATTTCCTACTTCCTTTACATTAAAGGGGCAACAAGGACTGTAGAGAGAAAATTCGAATTTTTTTCTTTTTTTCTGAGCTATCAGGTCAATATTTGGCTTAACATCTTCTTTGACATACCTATTTTCTGAAAATGTATGGATAAACTCTCCATTTAGAAGTGTAAATTCAGTTCAAAGCTTCTATATTTGATTTTTAAGATTCACCACGTTTCAAGAGGAATATCAGCTGAAATTATGTTCATCCAGGGGGTTTCTTTGTAGATAATAAAAATATATGTTAGTCTTGATGAAATATCCAAACTTAAATATATTTTGACACTGGTCGATGATCGTTGAATTACCCCCCTGCACTAATTGTTGCACCTTTAATAAGTCATATGTGGTCTGCACTACCAGTGTCGAAAATTAATGGAGTTTGAATATGATTGGAAAGTGCACAAGAAGTACAAAAACATCGCTATCTGGGGATCTCACAACTATAGTTTTTTCTGTATTTTCAGGTTCATTTCATGTTAATTGCATGGAGTATAATTTTTGTATCTACCTCTTTGTGGGAAGATTTCAGACTAGGTTCAACTCTATGTGTAACAGTAGTTCTATCACTGGTGCACTGTACAGATCTCACCACATGAATCTGTCTTTCTTTTATCTTTTTCCATTCTTCAAGGATCAACTGACTGAGCTGCATTTCATTCTCATCATTTAAAAGGAATTCCTTCCAATTGTTAGGAATCCTGGTATTGAGTCCTTTTATTATTAGCTTTTTGGAGACACGCCTGCATATTCTTTCTGGTTCTTTAATTGAATCTTTCTTATAGGAAGCATCTGATGGATCCTCTCTGCCAATAATCCAAATGTTTTGGGTCGCTCAGGAAGTATATGGAACAATGCTTTGCCATCATAGACTATAATTGTTTTTTTCTGGTTTGGGTCCATGTCCAATATTATTATTATATTATATTCCAGATCATGTAATAATTTTGACTTTTCTGTTTTAACCAAGAACCCATCAGGTGTTCCAAGAGCCCAGGGTATTGGACTCCGGGGATATTCCAATATTCGCTTTAGACTGATACTATGCGGCTCTGATAACATGACTAACTGGCCAAATATATTGCGCTCAGCTCTAATCTCAATCAGTTTGTTTCCAGAGCTTTTCACCTTTTTGACTCCAGCATCAGATGTTTTCTTTTATGGGGTCATGAAAACTTTTTCCCTTCTGCACAAATTGGTCTTGAATATATTGCTTAAAGGCTTGTGTGCCCTTGGATGCTGCATTTAAGAGATCATCTGCTAAATTAAAGGGTGTTTGCATTCCAGATGATATACAGTATAAATGATCATTGTCCTCAATTTGGAATGGATTGAGAAAGCCATCAATTGAATCAATCAAATTAATTAATAATAGAACATCAGACAGTAATAAGCCTTGAATAGCTTACTATTCTCCCTTATTGTTTTGCTACTTGTTCCCTGCAAATAATGGATAGCAATTTATAATTGCAATTAGATAATCAGTTTATTAATTAAAGTTAAATATAAAGATATTTTGTATAAAGTAAAACCTGTGTACAGCGAACATCTATAGAGCCACAAAAAATGTGTTCACTATTGGTAGATTTCAATACAGAAAGACAATTTGTATTGGAATCAAGGTATGTGCTGAAAATAAGGTGTTCATTTTACACAGGTGTTCACTAGAGAAAGGTGTTCACTAACACAGGTCCCACTGAATTAGGCTTATGTCATTTTAAAGACATTCACTAGCTACAAGTAAAACAAGGCATTAACATGACAAAATGTCACCACCTAGTTGAAACAAGATAAGAAATATCTTTTTAACCTTGAGGAGGTCACTAAAGGTCAAATCTATTTTGACCTTTAGAATGTCATTTAATGATCAAATCTATATTCTTAAATCTTAAGAAGGTCATTGAAGGTCAAATCTCAAACCTTAAGTCAGATTTGAACTTCCGATAACTTATAGATGATTTTGAAAAAAATGGTTAATTTGAAACAAGTTGAAAAAAGACCTTTTCTGACCTTGAAAAGGTCATTGAAGGTCAAATCTTAAATATAAAGTCGGATTTGAACATCTGAAAACATGTAGATGGTTTTGAAAACAATTGAAGTCAGTCTATACAGTATTTGTTAATTATTGGAAATTGTAAGAATTTGTTACAGACCCCAATTGCCAACCACCAACCACAAACCGCCGACCACTGACCACCGTCAAAAAAGAACAGAGACCTTAACAATATGTCACCACTTTTTGTTGGTGACATAAAAATGATAACCTGATATGAACCATCCTAAGCAGGTGTCCAGAATCTGTACCTCCTTCTTCCCCCTGCTATTACCAATTTGGACGTGCCGATTTAACTGAATCACATGATCTAATTATGCACAATGACTTATACATGATTTCTGTCGCAGTGTTGCGACAGCCAATCAGATTGCGATTTCTTAATCGGGGAAATGGTGACTGCTTATCGCAGGGGGTAAAAAGAAAGAATATGTTCTGGATTTTGAAGCCCTGTGATCAGAGGATGGATATGAACATGAAGTATTTATTTTTAGATGAACATGCCAATATGGCCACGTCTTTCTAAAAAGGGAAAGAGGGGAGAGGTAAATTGACCCCTATAGGCAAAAAACATGTTAGAGTTTGAGTTTTTTCTTTATGGTAATGTATTGGGGACATGTTGGTGCTACTTTTAGGAAAGTTTCATTAATATTAAACTGAGATTGATTGAGAAATTAAAAAATCAATATCAATCAGTGTCTCTCAATCCCCCTAAATTCTAAGATTTTAGGGTGAAAAAATGTTGCTGTTTTTAAATAAAGTTAAAATTCTTCAATTTTTTTACATATGCATTGTAAGTATGATTACTCTTAACAGAAACACCAAAAGAAAGAAGCATTGGTTGTTTAGTTTTTGTTTTATAGCTAGATAATAATGTACCCCCAAGAAATCTGAATTTTAAGGGGCGAAAATATAATTTTAACATCTTTCGCACCATTTGCGGCGCATAAGACCAGTAAAATCTGTTGAGATAGACCTAAATACATAACCTAAGTCACAAGAAAAATTGTCCCGACAACACCCTGATCGAAGTGCCTCAGATCGCTACCTATATATTTTGCGCTTTTCGTTAGTTTTGAAAAATTCGCGAAAGGCAAAACCATTGGTTGAAGGAACAACCATGGTTGATATCAAAGCCGAAAGAGTGATCCTGTATGACAAATTCGCAGAATAGCCGCGAAATTTAAAAAAAACTGAAAATTAGTGAAATATAATATAATTTGAAAATGTTACTAATATATGATAACAATCAAGTTGTATCATTCTAGGTCATCATCAGTGTGTGATGTCAAATCTCACATGAAAATGACAAACTACAAAATAATAACGGAAAATAATCAATATTCCATCACCCCTATCAAATAACCTCTTTAATTCTATAATTACTCATACTCAGTATGGAAGATTAACTCATTTGACCCTTCTAAGAAGAATAGTCTGTTGTAATTTTGCTTCACTTGTTCAGCTCTTTAATTAAGGTGTGACATATCCTTGCTATGTTCAACAAAACAAATGCTTTAAAACAAGGATTTTCCCTATGCATTGGTTTCCTTGTTTTTAGGGAACTAAATGTGACGACAAGTGTTGGAAGAATTGTATGAAAAAATCTAAACCGATGCCCGATGAACTCCAATATTGCATGGATAAATGTAGAAGTGAGTAAAGTTTATTTGAAACATTTGAAAGTGCAGTTCTTTATTCTTATGTTTGAATCACCAGGGCCTATGACATTGTGCAATCCTAGAATTGATCCTGGTTGTTGTCGTGGTAATTATGCATTGGTTTTTAGTTATATATTACCATAAGAACCCAGCTTCAGAGAAGTCATATAACGTCGGCCTCTGACCTCCCCCAGGGGGAAGGGGGATGTTAGACGTTGTTTCTTTTCACGTTAGATCATGGTTTTGGGATATATATGGTCTACTTTTCTTATGACAGATTGACACTTACAGTTTGCTTGTCTTGTTGGGTTTCTTTAAAGTTTTTAGTCACTTTCCCTTTGTCATTTGCGCTTATATAGTCCTCATCCTACTGCTCCACCTCGGATTAGTAGAGACCGGCTTCATATGGTTACTCTGCGCCTGCTTCTAAGGTTCTATAGAAAACATTCCTCCTACTCCTTCAGAATCGTCAAAACTACTTCATTATTTGAAACAGTTTTGACATTGTCATCTTACTGATGATATGGACGAAACGAGCATTAGGTATGACTATTCCATAACAATAAATTCGGCCTAGTGTTTGAATTGTATTGGAATTCTACTTTTTATATTCACTTGATATTTTATCAAGGGCTGTATATAGTCAGAAAACACATAGTCGATGTTTCATTTCTATTCCAGTTCCACCTACTCCTCCTCCGACCGCAACTCCAAGGCCACCCCCAAGTAAGTACTGTATGTCACAAAATGAAATCGTAACTTTATATTTCAATCAAAGCATCAGACTTTTAAGTTTCTATGGCATCCACATAATTTACGATGGATATAACACACTTTTGATTATACCTTATGACGAATACTCAAAACGTCTTTTCTTGTGCCTTGTGTGGTTGACATAATTTTATTTCATGCTGAAAATTGCTTAAAAGTTCTATTTTCTCCTTACCTAGATTTTTACATATCTCAAGAAGTACCTTAGAAGTACATTTTCCCTTACTTCATATTACTTTCTCGGTAAGAACCAGGCATTATTTGAACAAAGCAGGAGTTTATCATGACCTTGCTCTCTCTAAAAATAAGTAGGTCAACACAATTGCAAACAGAACTAATCCACATTCAATGACTATTTAAATATGACTATTTATGTGTACAAAATATCAATCCAATGAGTGTATAGAGTGACGCAATCAAACATTAGGACATCTGCCAAATGGGGTTTATACATTTTGGAGACATTTTCTAAGACTGATAAAAAATTCACACTTTCACAGGAAGTGATACATACCTCCCAAATCAACCAAAATATATTTATATCAGTAATCTTGAATGTTTTTTTATTGCTATTTCTTGAAAATATACATATTTTAACTACAATTTGATCCTAGATATTACCCCAGAGGTGTTTATAGCCATTCATTCTTTATCCAATATTGTCCTGGATTGTGATGTTGACTCTTGTTTGGGGGAAGGGAATGGTTTTACACCCCATTTCTTTCACATTAGATCATGGTTCTGGCATATATAGAGTATATTTTTTTTAAGTTTAAACTTAACGCCTGCTTTTCTCGCTAGGTGTCTTAAAGTTTTTTAGTCTCCATCCTTTTGGCGCTTGTGCTAAGATATTTAACGTAGAATGAAGACTGAGTAATAATGGTGCAGCGAAAGGAGAAATTTGGCTTATGTTCTGCAACTTATATCAACAATCATTCAATATCGATATACGTAGAATGTAGATGGAGCGAATATGGCGAGGAGAAATTTGGCTTATGTTCTGCGACTTATATCAACATTCATTCAATATTGTTCTTTAACACAGAATGTAGATGGAGCGAATATGGCGCGGAGAAAATTGGCCAATGTTCTGCAAGTTGTGGGGGTGGCATAACAACAGTGACACGTAAACGGACTAAGTTATATGGCTATGCAGAGACCGGGGATCCAGAATGCTATGGTTCTGACACTGTTGTTGTGAGAACCCAATTGTGTAATATTCAGCCATGTTGGGGGCCTCCACCGCCTCCACCTCCTCCAACTACCCCGCCTCCCATTATAGGGAAAAGTGAGTAACCATGCAGTCGAATCGTATCACTAAAACTATACTAAACAAAATCTCAGTTCGGCATATCATAATTATTTAAAGGATATTGCTTAGATCAAATAAATATAACCTATACAGAATCTGCACTAACACTCAAATCAACATTTCTCAAATATTAATTTAACGTAGAATGTAGATGGAGCGAATATGGCGCGGAAAAACGTGGCCAATGTTCTGCAAGTTGTGGGGGTGGCATGTTAACAGTGACACGTAAACGGACTAAATTATATGGCTATGCAGAGACCGGGGATCCAGAATGCTATGGTTCTGACACTGTTGTGAGAACCCAATTGTGTAATATTCAGCCATGTTGGGAGCCCCTGCCACCTCCACCTCCCCCAACTTACCCGCCTCCCGTCATAAGTGAGTAATCAATCGAACTACATGTATCACTAGTACAATGATAATCAATATCGTAGTTAGGTATGACATAAATTTTGAGAATGTATCGTTGTTAAAGCGAAAATAGATGAAACAATTACAGACTCTACACTATATATACCTAGTTTTAACGTTTCAGTAGATCAACTTTATGAATAAACGTTCTTTGACTAAGGTATATACATGCATCACTTAATTTGCTCCGGACGTTTTGTATGATCATTTAAACCGTTCAATTAACACTTTTAAAATTTTAAATATGTTTTTTTACTTACGTTGTATCCCTTTTTAGCACTTTTTGGATGAGAATGTTGGATCATTCGAACCTTTATTTTACGGAGATAACATTATCTAGTCTTGTGCATCGTGTTCAAAAGTGTTTTTAACGAACACATGTTACTTATAATTAAGGAGATCGCATTATATTTACATTATAGAGAAATAGAAAGTGAAAATTGTCCTCTCTAAGATATTGGAGATAAGCTCATGCGGAATTATTTGATGGATAAGTGAAAATATGCCTAGAATACGATGGGCAATTTTTCTAATCATTACAAAAAATACTGTCTTAAAACGACAATAGGATACAATACAAATACAAGCCGGACTCATACACCATCACATTCTTATTGAACACAGCAAAAAATGTGTACGAATGCAACGAATCCTGACGTCAGGATACATACAGGATATGCACCCAGTGTTTATATTGTATAAACATAGTTTCGAAACTATGTTTATACAAAATAAAAATGAGCTAAGGATAAGCGAAGTACCTCATGGAGGTCATAGTTGGTGCTTTGTTGCGAAGATATAAAAAGTCCTAAACACTTTTCACATCTATCTTAAATGATATTATTATTCCCTTTCGTGTTTTGATGAATCGGAAAGTACATTCGTGGCATTTCAAAAAAATTTCAAAATATAACATAATGTTTTTAGATTGCTACTGGGGAGATTGGACTGAATGTCCTTGCATTAGAAACCAATTACCTGCTACTGCGACATGTCGAATTCATGGTATTTCAAAATGTCATAGAACCCGTAATTGCCATTGCACTGGAAAACGAACTGGTGTCGCAACTTATCCTCAATGCGCAGGTCTTTCGATAGAATATGAGCACAAGCCATGCTGCTATAGCCACCATTATCATACAAGCCCCCCGACTTATCCACCTCGTAAGTAACAACTTACTCGTAAGAATTAGGCTAGGCAAATGGAAGTTAAACATCCCACAATTGCAACAGTTTATAAAATAGGCTTATATTGTATATTGATACCAGTTGAAAAACATATCAAAAATATAGAAAAATATATGCAGTGGACAAATATGAAATGTCACATTCCAGGTACCCCCCTCCAAATTTGAGTATGGGATTGTAAATATTTTTTTATTTCAAAATGGAATACTCTTGTCAACTAAACGAGAAATATTATGATAGTTTACTGACATAAGAGCAACTAAAAATTGTTAACCAACTATTTGAGTGCAATAATTGTCATTTCTAGCGCCAAATATCTGAAAATAGGCCATCAAATAGCCCGAATTTAATATAACAATGTATTTATTTCTGTATCAATTCATTAGAATTGCATGAAAAATATCAAGGAGGGTATTGTACACCTGATCATTGTCTTTGATAAGTATCAGGGTCATTAAAGGGGCAATAAGGCTTGTAGAGAAAAATAAGAAAATTTTAACTTTTTCTGAGCTATCAAGGCAACAGTTGGCTTAACATCTTCTTTGACATACCTATTTTGTTAAAATGTATGGATAAACTATCAATTTCGGCATTAAATTCAGTTCAAAGCTTCAAAAAGGGGACGTCCACTTTTATATTTTTAAGATCCGCCATGTTTCAAGACTAATATAAGCTGAAATAATGATTATCTAGGGGGATTCTTTGTAGAAAATAAAAATAGATGTTAGTCTTGATGAAATATTCATACTTAGATATGTTTTGACACTGGTGCATAATCGTTGAATGGCCCCTCTGCACTACTTGTTGCACCTTTAAGTGACAATTGAGCGTGAAAATAATATTTGAAATTTCAATATTTTACCATACCCACTTTTGGGGTGACCTTACTTTTGTTTAATTACTTCCAAGATATGTCATATTTGAACTCAATAGCACAACTAAATTATTTGTAAAGGCTTATTTTGTCCTGAAAACAGTTTTTTGAGGTTATCAGGAAAGGATTATGTAAAAAAAAAAGTAGAAAAACAGCAAATGCCAGGTGAAATATAGGGGAAGCCCTACTTTTAGTTGATAACTCTTAAATTATCAAATGCTTTTCCTTTTAAATTCAATTTGATATATAATATACCTTTTCTGGTAAAACAGAGAACGATTTGTTACAATCAGTGGTCAAAAAATGTCCTTGAAAAGGCAACAAAATGTTAAATATCCCTGTCCCTGACATCAGTTTATTAATATAAGCCAAAAAAGGTAACCCAACCAAATGTTTGTTAATAACCCAGTCATTCATCATGGGTTTGACATCATATTTGGCACAATTACCTTGTTCAATGTTCTTTCATTCTACTAAGTGTCATTGATCTATCCTTAATAGTCACGATTTTATGGCCATTTACAAAATGTGCTCAAAATATCGAAATGTGCCTAACTGACTGGACATCAATACCACCAGTTTTTTTTATCTGTGGACCTTTTTTCGATACTAACAACACTTGAAACATTAAAACAAGAGATAAGAATGAAGATGAGAGTCATAACACATGATCTTTATGCTCCTGATTTGAACAACAACGCACGATACGTTCAAGTTGGCCTCCAGGCATGACACCCATATTTCATGGCATGGTATAAAATGGCCATAAAATCGTGACCACTAGAGACCACTGAGACTGGGTAGATTGATAATACCTTGACCAAGACTCAATTCTGCCAAATATGACACTAAATCCATGCAGGATGATTGGACTGGATTATTAAGATTTGTTTGGGTTACCTTTTTGGCTCGCCCTGTATTAAGGAAAAATTGTTACTTTTGACTAAGGTGTTCTTAACCACACAGTGATATTGAGAAATGAAATGAAGAAGTTCAACTGAAGAATGTTCGATTTCAAGATGAAATTCAATAAAAAATGAGAAAAGGGTTTCTACATTAATAAATCCTCCTGAGTTAACTAGTGTAACGCAAAGTAAATCCCTGGTCTTTATACAGGGCCTGGTTCGATTATGTTATGTTCATTATCAAAAATGCTGCCTTTATTTTGTAATCTTAACCTTCATATATGTGTCTTACTTATAGAGAGCAAAAAAGAATGCTGATTAAATAAGCTTAATACTATTATGTTGTAACAACAATCAGTTACAACCTTGTCTATCACCAGCCCTCATCAGGG
This sequence comes from Owenia fusiformis, assembly GCA_903813345.2. Lineage (NCBI taxonomy): Eukaryota > Metazoa > Annelida > Polychaeta > Sabellida > Oweniidae > Owenia > Owenia fusiformis. The sequence goes on from CAIIXF020000004.1 coordinate 24,157,563, forward strand.
ACGGATATGGGAACCAACAAGGGGGGGGGGCAAATGTCAGGTCTGAGAAAAAAACTTCCGCGGAAAAGATTTTGGGCCCCTAAAACCCTGAAGTGGGCCCAAATTTTGAAATATTGAGACCCATTTTCTTCAATTAAAAAATAAGGCTTTAAAAGGCCCATTTATGACCAAAAAGGCTCACTTTTCGGGGCCTTAAGGCCTTTTTGGGCCCAATTTTCTTTCTGGGCCCGCCCAAGGGGGTGGAAGGGGCCCAGATCTGCCAGTGTTCATTATTTAGTCATCATTATTCTCATTATCAGTAATGGAGGTATTTGCACAAATGCCTTTGCATACCTTACATGTCAAAGAACAGTTATTTCATTTTTCTACAAGAACATCTCATAGAAATACAATCTGCCTTACACACACAATGGATGATCTCTGAGAACGGGGAGCTGCATTGGGCAATTGGTACATAGTTTCGTTGCTTATTTCCCAGCCCAATTATAATGGAGGCAGTTTATTTCCCTCCCACTCCTGGATCTGATGGTACACTCTGTAACTGTGGTATTCCGCAGCATCAGAAAATTGAGGAAGAACTCTCTTTTAATAGAATTTTAGAAGCCTAAGATAATTTAGGATTTCACCATTTTCCACCATAAATTGACAAAAGAGCATGTTCCTCTGCAATGACAGAGTTGCTTGCATTTCACTGGTTTTCTACTTGTTTACGTTGTAACAAAATGTCGGAACATCGAAGGTTTGATTTTTCTTTTTTCTTTATTTCACACATTGTAGGCAGAATTCCCACAACATTCTTATCACAAAAATGTATCAGTATTATATGTTTAAAAAATGTACATATTTGCGAACAAATAGTTCAGAAGACAACAGAATCTTCGATTTAATTCCTCACTTAAAAGTTACATAAACGGTATTTCGATAAACAATTAAGATCTGCACTTTTAACCCAAACCGTTTATTTAGCTTAAGTAAGGAATTAAATCAACAATTCTGTGAGAAAAAAAACATCGTGGGGATTCAGGCTACAACGCGTGAAAAAAAAGGAAAAAATAGATATCGTACTTTCGACGTTTAGACATTTTGCTACCGAAACGACAGGCGTAATCGAGCGGATCACCAGTGCTTTTGGTAATTTAAAAACAACCGCTTGTTTTCTCAAGAACTCACTCTTTTTTATCTGCCTCAATGATAGCCTTTTGTCTATGCCATATATAACCTGAATGCGATGTCACACCCCAGAAAAGAAACAAAATATTGTCACAGACAACTTTTCCAAAGATAATCTTATTTCATTTATATTCCAACATTTTGTTTCTTGGGTTGCTGCTTTTGGTTCAGGTTTGAAGAAAATATTGAAGTATGTGTTTTGTGCATGATAAATGAGAAGCACAAGGAGATCTGTATGAGTACTGTATTTGAGGTTTGGACACTGGATTGCAGTTTTCACAATCACAATATCTGCATCCGATTCTGAATGCAGCACATGTACACTCAATGTTTTCCAACCTGACAGACAGAATTACCATCATTCCTATGCACTGAAATTATATTAATGAAAGACTCCCCAGATATCTGAATTTTAATGTTCTCTGTCAGTTTAAATTCCGTTTAATAACCATGCATAAATTCGTTTCTACAGCATTATACATCCAATGGATAGTTCCATAGTAATGTACTCTTATGTAATGATTTATTTATCTGATGAATTTAAATATATGCAAATTTTGTAATTGCGGATTGTAATTAATAAATTAAACAATATTAAATTCCACAAAAACTACAACTTACATTATTTATATAAGCCTAGTATAGAGCAGTTATCAAATACCCTAATATCAGAGTGGTGATATGTAATTATTCATCAAATAAAAGTGAGGTCACCTTAACATTTCACCTGGTGCAACTAATAATTCCTATTTTTCATACTAATAAGGTATAAACCTTCACAAAACTTGTATTTTAGATGGTGACAAGCCTATATAAATGATTTAGATGTCAACTCTAATACAAATGTGATGCATTGTGGGAGCTAATCATCAAAACTATAGTCTCCCCTATAGTGGGCGGGGCAAAACTATGAAAATGAAATAATTTTTTTCTTCCTAAGTATACACATTAGAATTCTGACACTCACCAAATATGAAGTTCATATGAATATGTAACACCATGATTTTTTTCATGCTTTTCTGACAAACTGATCCTAAAATATCTAAATAGATATGTGATAACATGCCTGTTTTGTGGCCTATTTTGTTATACTTTGGGGTCAAATGACCAATTACTGGTCTCAAAATTGATTAAAATAATATTTTAATTATTTATGAATATGTGATCTATCATAATAAAGCTTGAATACTTGACTAAATTGTTTCCTACCAATACTCAATTTTGGGGTAGGGTTGTAGGGGGTACCTAGGAAGTGATATTTCATATTTGTCCACTGCATACATTTTTCTATATTTTTGATATGTTTTTCAACTGATATTAATACATAATATAAGACTAATTTAAAAACTGTTGCAATTTTTGGGATGTTTGGGCCTTTTATGAGCCCATTTGCTTGGCCTAAATGTCGTCACTACATTTATGTACTCTTAACATCAAACATATCTTTAGAAAACGTCAATGAGACACTCAAAAAACTCATATAAAATATTTAAATGAATCGGAACGTATCCTGATGCAATTGAATTTAAGATTCCCAAAATATATCATTATGTTTTTAGACTGCTACTGGGGAGATTGGACTGAATGGGTATACGGTACTTGCGTTATGAGTTATTCAGCTGCTACTACGGATTGTCAGATTCATGGAATTTCAAAATGTCATAGAACCCGTTATTGCCATTGCACTGGAAAACGAAGTAGTGTGGCCGCTTATCATCAATGCACTGGTCTTTCGATAGAATATAAACACAAGGAATGCTGCTATAGTCACTCATATACAACCCCTCCGACTCATCCAACTCGTAAGTAACAACTTACTTGTAAGAATGTCGTCGCTACATTGAATGCCATTGCATTTCAAAATCCTTTCAATATATCTTTATGTTTTTAGACTGCTACTGGGGAGATTGGACTGAATGGGTATACGGTACTTGCGTTATGAGTCATTCAGCTGCTACTACGGATTGTCAAATTCATGGAATTTCAAAATGCCATAGAACCCGTCAGTGTTATTGTACTGGAAAACGAAGTAGTGTGGCCGCTTATCATCAATGCACTGGTCTTTCGATAGAATATAAACACAAGGCATGCTGCTATAGCCAACCATATTCTACACCCCCTCCGACTCATTCACCTCGTAAGTAACACCCTACTTGTAAGCATGTCTACATACTTTGATTTTTATCGTACCTAATAAAGGTACGATATTGTCGTCAGCTTGACGGGCGGGCGGGCGGGCGGGCGGGCGGCGGGCGGGCGGCGTCTCACTTTTCAGCTTGTCTACAGGTTTCAAGCCAAACCATTTGACAGATTCATCTGAAATATTAAGGAATGTTTCTACGTATCAAAGTTAAGAACTGATTAGTTTTTGGGCATTCTGGGTAAATTTTAAGGTGGCCATTTTGGATTTTCCGTCCTAAAATCTTCACTTTCAAGACTTGTCTACAGGTTTCCAGCCAAACCATTTGACGGATTCATCTGAAATTTTCAGGAATGTTTCTACCTATCAAAGTTAAGAACTGATTAGTTTTTTGGCATTCTGGGTAAAATTTAAGGTGGCCATTTTGGATTTTCCGTCCTAAAATCTTCACTTTCAAGACTTGTCTACAGGTTTCCAGCCAAACCATTTGACGGATTCATCTGACATTTTCAGGGATGTTTCTACGTATCAAAGTTAAGAACTGATTAGTTTTTTGGCATTCTGGGTAAACTTTAAGGTGGCCGTTTTGGATTTTCCGTCCTAAAATCTTCACTTTCAAGACTTGTCTACAGGTTTCCAGCCAAACCATTTGACGGATTCGTTTGAAATTTACAGGGATGTTTCTACGTATCAAAGTTAACAACTGATTAGTTTTTGGGCATTCTGGGTAAATTTTAAGGTGGCCATTTTGGATTTTCCGTCCTAAAATCTTCACTTTCAAGACTTGTCTACAGCTTTCCAGCCAAACCATTTGACGGATTCATCTGAAATTTTCAGGGATGTTTCTACGTATCAAAGTTAAGAACTGATTGGTTTTTGGCATTCTGGGTAAAATTTAAGGTGGCCATTTTGGATTTTCTGTCCTAAAATCTTCACCTTTAAGACTTGTCTACAGGTTTCCGGCCAAACCATTTGACGGATTCATTTGAAATTTACAGGGATGTGTCTACGTATCAAAGTTACCAACTGATTAGTTTTTGAGCATTCTGGGTTAATTTTAAGGTGGCCATTTTGGATTTTCCGTCCTAAAATCTTCACTTTCAAGACTTGTCTACAGGTTTCCAGCCAAACCATTTGATGGATTCATCTGAAAATTTCAGGGATGTTTCTACGTATCAAAGTTAAGAACTGATTAGTTTTTGGGCATTCTGGGGAAATTTTAAGGTGGCCATTTTGGATTTTCCGTCCTAAATTCTTCACTGTCACACTGCTGTGTTTAGGTACGATATTGTTCACGTCTGTGCCTTGTTCATTATATACTTTTATATTAATTCACTCATTGATATCAATATAAGTACTCATTCGGTAATTTTACTCGCACAGATATTGGTATTAACTCGTGGATATAAATGATATCACTCAAAATGTATTGGATATCCTATACTTATTACAACCCAAAATGAACAGAAATACATCCATTAGCGTTCATCTATTAGCACATTACTATGGAAAAGTGGTGCCATCTTAATATAAAATGCTTATTAATGTTTATTTGTGTTCGTACTATTCAAATGGCAAATGGTGGCACAGGTGTATAAACGTATACATATATTCATAAGCGTTTACTAAATAGAGAGGATAATATGCACGGACAACCTAAACATAAACCTGTGTTCATGCATACGCGTATAGGTTTTTCTAAATCTTCATTTTGAGCAGCAAAATAAGTGATATCACCGTATATACATTGATCGCCTATTAACACAAGTGCGTGAGAAATGACTCGACGAGATCCGCAAAATTCAAATGTATTGTAATGGTTATTTTTAAATGATTCATTGGTGTTTATTTTACAGGCTACTGGGTAAAATGCTTTAATATATTAAAGACAAAATAATATTTTTACACTCTTTAATTTAGGTCTTGGGTTTCCATTTGACCATGATAAAATTTGTTTCCTCTTAATAACATTGAGTAAATATTTGAACACAGAAATTAATGGATCAGCCTATAGTGTGAATTTCAGCAGACCAGACACCCAGAAATTTTTTATTTTGATCATAGGAATAAGGGGGTTTCTCGCAAAATTTATGTCCGAAACCAAATATGATATTTATTTGGGGAAAATAAACATCACCGTCCTCTGATTCATTAAATAAAATGGTCACTGTGTGTGCTTATATTTTGTTTCGTTTTTTTGTCTTTAGGTTTGAATACAATTGCCCTTTAATGATATGTACAGTAGAACCTGCTAAGTGGAACACCTCACCTCATAAGTGGCACAGTTTTTTAAAGTCCTATGACCAATTTTCTACATGTAAATGAATCTCCGTAATAAGAACACAGAACGCCGCCAGATCGTTTGTAGTACGTACAGAAGTAGAGCTCAATAGAAAATACTGTTATAATATTGAGTGTTTCTTACTACTAGATACCATATGGCCGAAATATGTGAAGTGGAACAGCTCCTAAGTGGAACAATTTTTGAAACAACCAATGGCGTTCCACTGACAAAGGTTCTATTGTATTTCAAAAGGGTATTGTCGACTATACTCGCTTACCAGTAGTTTGATTTCATATGCACTATTTCATTGGTCAACTCAATCAAACCCCTCACTTATGAGGTTGACCATCTTCGAATTCCAAGTTGGAGAAACTAAAGTCTTGAAAATCAAGCTATAGGCTGACTGGCCAGGTTGTTCTATTTACCTAGTTCATAGGAAGTTGATAATGTAGGCCGAATAATATGATATCCCATTCATTAAAATCCTGAATCAATCTCTGACAAAATAATAAGACTTGGACAGAAAGTTCACCCTCTGATTCCAAGGTATGATATTCTACAACGTGGTTTATAAGGTTCGGTAATTTAGGAGTTCGTATAGAAGGACAGTAATAACATGTGAATCCAACCATATTGAAATGCAAAGAACATAATATTATTAGAATCAACATGGTAAACTCTCACACTTGGCTGATCATAATTATTTCTCATAACATCCATTTTACTCAGTACTGAAGGGAAGTTGGAACGTCTGATATCTTTGGAATGTTAAGTATTATGTGTATTAGCCATAGGTATGTTGGTTCTGTGGTTTCAGTTATCTAAAAAAAGAAAATTTGGTGAAATAGACCTTTTAGTTCGGCGGATAATTGATTTTGCTTTATTTTTCAACTCAATTCAGGTATTTCGGTTAAGCCAATCACTGAATCATTTTGCCAAATCAATCTTGAGTCTCTTATACAGCATAGGGAATATCATTTTTAGGTAACATAATATTACAGTGGTAAAGAAAAGAGAAACAGACATACCTTTCCTCCGAAATGTTGAATTTTGCAGATCTTGAGTCTTTCCTCAAGCACTTGAAATAATAGGCGATCACTGTACATACAGTGGATATATTCATCTAAAACGTAAACGAAATAAGGAGTGGCATTGGCCTTTAAAGTAAAAAAAGATGAGATGGCCACAAATGATTGGCTGTAATAGTGAATTTATTTGAACATGGCTATAGCCCAACAAACGATTTATTTGAGCCATTAAATGCATACACATTACACAACTATTCCTCAGATAAGCAACTTTCAAATTGTAAACATAAATATAAATACTTTTGCTTTTTTCATTTTTTCATGGAACAAAACTCAAGTTACTGCCAACTCAAAAAGCTAGAGTTTCGCGCCTTAATGGCCATATACATACATACATACATACATACATACATATACATGTTATGGGCATTGACCTTTAAAGTAAAAAATTAGTACCGTGGGTACTGGGCCCACATGGTGTTGCTCAAAAGTGAAAATAAAAAGACGGGTATAATTTCTTGCAGATTTTTTGTGGCAAAATTATTTCATACAACTACTCTTTACAAAGACATGGCTTTTTACAATGCAGGACACGTGAACTTATTTGTAAAGCTAGGAAATGGGCCAAAAGTGAATTTCCTGAGACAAAAATGGTGGCCATTTTGAAATTAGGCGAGATTTTGAAGCAGGAGTCACAGGTTTTTTTTCTTTATTGATGTTGAACAAAATTATTTTAAATCGGGAATCCTATCTACAGAGGATTTAAAAAGTGTTGACAGAGGTTTAAAACTTGCCACTTTTTTGGGCTAACTGAGAGACAGATGGACGAATCAATGTTAACTAAAATGGCTGAAAATAAAAAAAACTCATATAATATTTTGCCGATTTTTGTAACAAAATTATTTAATACAACTACTCTTTACAGTGACATGGCTTTTTACAATGCAGGACAGCTGAAATTATTTGTAAAGCTATGAAATGGGCCAAAAGTGAATTTCGCAAGACAAGAATGGTGACCATTTTGAAAATAGGCGAGCTTTTGAACCAAGAGTCATAGGAGAGTTTTTTGTATTGATGTTGAACAAAATTAACTTAAAACAGGAATCCTATCGACAGAGGGGGTTTAAGGCAAATGGTCCAAAAGTGGATTTTGCGAGACAGATGGACAAATCAATGTTAACTAAAATGGCTGAAAATAAAAAAATTGATATAAGTTTTTGCTGATTTTTCGTAACAAAATTATTTCATACATCTACTCTTTACATTGACATGGATTTTTACAATGTAGGACACTTGAAATTATTTGTAAAGCTAGGAAAAGGGTCAAAAGTGAATTTCGCAAGACAAAATGGCGGCCATTTTGAAAATAATCGAGCTTTTGAGCCAGGAGTCATAGGGGAGTTTTCTGTATTGATGTTGAACAGAAATAACTTAAAACAGGAATCTTATCGACAGCGGTTTTTAAACGTGCCACTGTTGTTGACGGAAAAGTGGATTTCACAAGTCAGATGGACAAATCAATGTTAACTAAAATGGCTGAAAATAAAAAAAATAGATATAATTTTTCGCTGATTTTTTGTAACAAAATTATTTCATATATCTACTCTTTACATTGACACAGATTTTTACAATGTAGGACACCTGAAATTATTTGTAAAGCTAGGAAATGGGTCAAAAGTGAATTTCGCGAGACAAAAATGGCGGCCATTTTGAAAATAGGCGAGCTTTTGAACCAGGAGTCATAGGGGAGTTTTCTGTATTGATGTTGAACAGAAATAACTTAAAACAGGAATCCTATCGACAGAAGTTTTAAAACGTGCCACTATTGTTGACGGACAGACAGACAGACAGACAGACAGACGGACGGACGGACGGACGGACGGACGGACGAGTGAGCGATTGCAAAAGCTCACCATGTGAGCTAAAGAAATGAGATGGCCACAAATGATTGGCTGTAATGGTGAATTTATTTGAACATGGCTACAGCCAAACAAAGGATTTATTTGAGCCCTAAAATGCATACACATTACACAACTTTTCCTCAGATAAGCCACTTTCAAATTGTAAACATAAATGTAAATACTTTTGCTTTTTAAGGCATTTTTTCATGGAACAAAACTCAAGTTACTGCCAACTCAAAAAGCTAGAGTTTCGCGCCTCAATGGCCATATAGAATTATTGAAACCGTTTAATACAATTAAGTACAGTAAAGTTATGTAATCTCAACCTCACTCAGAATCTCCTGTGTTATAGGTTCATCGCAAGAAGAATACCCAACTGACAACATTGAATTCACATTAAATTAACACGTTGAGGGGATTGTAAAACACGTTAAACTTGACGAGTTTTCATAATTTGTTGCGCACGCATCGCAATTCAAGTCCAGGTTTACGTTTTCGTCGTCCAAAAGATGAAATCTTATCTTTTCTATTGTGGCTGTAACATTTTGGCGCCGACTTAACATATGCGTACTTGATCAAGCTTTTATTTATTAGCACACTGCTGTGGAAAATTAAGGGCCATCTAAACATGTTAATGCATAATCAACGTTTATGAATTAGCACATGGTTGTGGTATATGGGGACCATGGATGGTTGTTCCTGGTAAATGTGATCCACCAGCAGGTTGTACCCCATTGGACCCAACAGGTAGAAAACGCGAAATCCAAAATATGAGAGAGAAGCGGCAGTTCGTGTGTGTCATTATAACATACACGTGTCAATTTGTAAGGCAATGTACACCATGTTACTACGGATATAAGCACCAGGGATGCGTAGGAGTGTCATACAAAACAGAAAATCGCACTTGCTGCAATCCAGGTATGGTGATCGATTATTTGTTATGACTTAAAGAAGAGGTACAAGGGTAGTTTAAATTGTAACAAACGTTCACGATTATCAAAGGCCATAAAAAATTCACAAAGTGGGTATAGTTCACCATAGAAGTTTGATCAATATAACACATGAGATGTCAACATTATCTTATATGTCTATTCAAATGGCTGCGAATGTGTTATAGGCACATAAAAACACATGAGGCCAAAACCTAAAATATAAGATATTATACAAATATTCAATCCTTTTGAGTGCAATAACTATACCCAAAGAAAAAAGGTACATGGTCAATCGTTACAATAGTTTGTATAATTTTACCAAACTCTTCGAGGCATATTGTGTAAATGTTGTGAATAATGGCGGAGATCTTTAGAAATAAGATGGAAATCTAAACTCTTCGAGGCGTATTGTATAAATGTTGTGAATAAGTGGTGGAGATCTTTAGAAATAAGATGGAAATCTAACACTGTCACACTGACGATTTTGTGACCTATTCTATTCAATGCTTTCTAGATTTTTACCATATCTTCGAAATTCTTTGGCATTTTCAATTCATTCCCAAAGTCAAAGTATACATACACAACGTTTAGTGTGATAACAAGGATATGACCTTGCATCTTTTTTTCTTTACGGAGGGTATTTATTTCTGAGGGTGTATTCCTCGCAGCCGAAGGGCGAGAGGAACCCACCCCTCAGAAATATATACAGGTATTGCACGAAACAAGAATTCAATATTTGTTTTATTATATCACTGAACAAGTTATATTGTAATATTAGCCTGATTTTGTAGTTGCACTGAGATAAGTTCACCAAAATGTTATTCAAATTTTCTTTGGAACAACTTGCAATGTCGATTTCACTCTCATTTAAATACTTTTTACTCGTTCTAATCCTTCTCTGAGTAGCCTCTAAGTATCAGCTAATTAATCCATTTAAAATCCTGTTTACTTTCAACTAAAATTGGTTTATATAAAACGTCCGACAAAAATTTTCCAAAGGAAGAAATATCTTATGTGGTTTCCCTGGGAATACATAAAATAAACATGTAACGTACACTTGTTGAATACCTGTATTTTTTCTTGAAAAATGAACCTTTCATATTGATGATTTACACACGAATTAAATACCCTGTGATATTTTTGGTCACATGATACATGACCGAACAATCACAGTGCCGATTATAACTCATAAAAATAACCGATTGTGTGTAGGTCCAACAACAACAATAACAACAGCACCGACGCCAACTCCCACTACGACATCAGCAACAACAACAACAACAATAACACCAACTACAACTACAACTGCTACAACAGCTTGTCCAAGATGGGGCGACTGGGGACTGTGGGATAGTTGTAATACACCGAACTGTCAACCTTTCGTTGACTATCCCGGTTATCCAAAACGAAAACGACAACCTTGTACCCAGTTATTGGAAACAACTTGCACACGGATCAAGGCATGTGAGCAATGTGATGGCAGCACTGGGGACTGCACTATACCGCAACCGTCGGAAACAAAAATATTAAAGTGCTGCGGTAAAAAATTAATTCCCTGAATATTACAATTAATATATATGTCAAATAACGATAATAAATTCATATATAACATAAACATTTTCACGTGGACAGGTATTCAATTGGAATAAGAGATCAAACCGTTAAATTTTGTGATAACTTGACTAAATATCTTGTTTCAGTACCCTAATAAAAGATAACAACACGACGGCCGCCCAGACATCAAACCTGAAACAGTTAAAGACGAAACAATTATGATCTACATATTTTATTATATGAACAATTGATTGCTTAATAAAGACAAATTCATTGCTGCAAAAAATTGTTGTTTTTGAATGACTGTGTATTTTAGAAGTAAGCTTTGCTTTCATAATATTTATTCAGGATTCATCGTTTCCTTCTATTCGCTGATTGCTGATTGAATTACATTACTATAACAGATGAGGAAAGAGATTGCCATGCGTTTATTTGCCCATTTAAGTGCATAACAATTACATTACGTAATGTTCCATAACGGTATCATTGTTCACATATTAGTAATTATTTCTGCTGCATTTTTGAATTGCCCGCGGCGGTGGTTGCTACCATGTTTGGGCTGCTATGTTTTTAAACATGTATTGATTATTTAGAAGGATGATTTTATTTTCGATCTAGAAAATATGTCAAAGATAAAAGAGAAAGTATGACCCATAATTACAATATTATGTTACAATATACAACGTGCCTTTACTTTGGATCAACCTAATGTTTGCTTTAGCTACTTCTCAAATTGGGTAGATACAGCGAATAGGTAATTGCTAACAATTTAAATGAATGCAGGAGTACTTAAACATAAAATATTTGATATGAAGCAAATATCAGCGAGCAATATCAGATGCTCAGCTATCAAAAAGGCTGGGATGTCTGAAACTATACTATTTTCAAAACCCGTAGTGTTGAGCGAAATTGTCTACTCGAGAATATAATATTTGATTTAACATTAATTTTTAACATTGCTTTCTGAGAAGTCACATGCACTTTTGCATTCAATTTTATCTCATCATTTCGAAACATGTCATAGATTTATTTGTTTTTGCACAATTATATTCGATTTATGTATATACAGGGTGATCCAGAAGTAACGTCAAAGACATTTTAATTTCAAAAGTATTCATCAGATCTTCATTGAATTTGGTATACATGTACCCACAACATTTCTGAGTTACCATCTCAAAGATTGGAATTCAATCATTTCATTGGTTGAAATTATGGTTGCTATAGTAACCCGATATCGCGTAACCCGGGGCAAATTGAAGAGAAACCATAACGTTTTTGTGAATTTCTCTAATTTAAAAAGTCAGTAACATTTGAAAATGTTCATTGTTTGTTTTCTATGATTTTTATATTTGTTGCCATGGTAACAAATATGTAATAGTTGTGATGTCACAATAGGCATTCATAAAAAGCTTTCAATTTCTTTGAATTGCTTCCATCATCCATGACAAATACTAACATGACCAAGGACACTAACCCACCCAATTCAAGATGGCGCCAAGTCAGAGTAAAATAGAGCAAAGAACAAACATTAAGTTCTGTGTAAAGTTGGGGAAAGGTGTAAAAGAGACTATAAGACAGATAAAGAAGGCATATGGTAAAGCTGCCATTGCTGAGAGAAACATTTACAGGTGGTTTAACAAGTATTCCAGTGGATATGATGAAGTGGTAGACAAGCAGCGAGGAGGCAGGCCAGTGTCGTCATTCGATGATCAAACCATCAAAGCAATTGAAGCTGATGTTATGGACAATAGGCAAATTTCTATCAGAGAATTGGCTGAAAAACACGATCTGAGCTATGGGACTGTGCAACGGATACTGACAAAGAACTGTCTGTTAAAGAAGGTGTCTGCTAAATGGGTGCCGCATGACTTGACACAGGAGCAGAAAGACCGGCGTGTTAAGGCTTCAAGGGACTTTCTTGCAAAATATCGGAGAGATGGAGATGACTTTCTTAACAAGATCATTACGAGTGACGAATCATTGCTATCATTCTACATCCCAGAGACCACGCAACAAAGTTCATCGTGGAAACATGACAACTCCCCAACACCAACCAAGCCTAAAATAGTACCAGGAATTCCACAAAAGAAACAAATGGTTGTGACATTCTTTGACATTAGAGGAATGGTGTTAACCCATTTTGTTCCCATTGGCCAGAGAATTAATGCCGTTTACATTGCAAAGGTAAGATATCATTTGTTCTAATAATACATCATACTGTGAATTTTATTTTTAAATTAAAGTATTTAAATGTTGTTCACTGTCAATATAATTATAACTCCATGGCCATGATTCAAATCCAAATCCAATCAATGAAACAACTGGTTTAACAACCATTAAACATTTGTTTTTCAGGTTCTGAAGCGTGATCTTCAACGTTCCCTGAGGAAAAAGCGTCCCGGACATCTGCAGCAGTTTATCTTGCATTGGGACAATGCCCCTACGCACACTGCAATCCTGACCAGCAACACAGTCCAAACACTTGGATTTCAACAACTTGAACATGCCCCTTATTCACCTGATCTTGCCCCCAGTGACTTTTATTTGTATGGGGAACTAAAAAGAAACCTTAGTGGAAATAATTTTCAATCCTGTGAGGAATTGAAAAATGCCGTAGTACTAGCCCTACAAGGAATGAGTTCTAATGGATTTAATTCTGTGTTCAAGGAATGGGTATCCAGACATGAGAAATGTGTTGCAAATGGTGGCAATTATGTAGAATGAACTATTATTAGTAACTGTGCAATAGTATGATTTATATTGTTGTGAAATAAAATGTTGAGGATATAACAATTTCAGATCTTGTTGATATTTTGAGATTACGCATTACACGTTAAGTAATTTGCCCCGGGTTACACGATATCGGGTTACTATAGCAACCATAATTTCAACCAATGAAATGATTGAATTCCAATCTTTGAGATGGTAACTCAGAAATGTTGTGGGTACATGTATACCAAATTTCATGAAGATCTGATGAATACTTTTGAAATTACAATGTCTTTGACGTTACTTCTGGATCACCCTGTATATACTGTACTCCCGGTAATTTTCGAGCGATACTATATTTCGCGTTTTTCGTGATTTTGAAAAATTCGCGAAATATAATAGCCGCGAAATTCACCCAGTTTTAATTTGCGAAATTTGATAGTCGCGAAATTCCAAGGAAATTTCCGGGGATTTCAATGTTGACAATATTTCGTCCACTTTTCGTCCGCATTTTTAGTTTTGAAATAGAGAAATTAAAAGAGAGATCGTTATTAGTGTATTTAAATGATTATTCTATCGAAAAGGCAAAACCATTGGGTGAAGGAACAACCATGGCTGTTATCAAACTCGAAAGAGTGATCTTGTATGACAAGTCCGCGGACATTAAGAGCCGCAAAATTTTAAAAATCTTAAAATTAGCGAAATAAAATAGTCGCGAAATATCAAAATGCCAAAAACGTGAAATATGATAGCGCCAAATATTTGTGGGAGTACAATATGTGGTAACACTTTTGAATATGCGGTGAATTTGTATCTATTGTATAAGTACTAGTCTAGAATTATGCTCGATCGGTGAATTTTCAAATGCGAACTTAAAAAGTCTCGTCTCTCAATACAATATGTTGTTCAATAAATATGTCCAGAAAGCACAAGTAAAATTGCATTTTAAAGGTTTTAAATTAATATAAGGAGGTATGAGATATATCAATATCAGGGGGGCGATTGTAAGAATTATACCTTACATTATCTTATATGTAACATCACGTAATTATTCTATCATCCAATGGAAATTGAGATGTTGGCATAACCACATGAGGTGAAGCATATGCTTTCTGTGTTTTTCTCATTTCTCAAATCATTACATTGGTGCGCCATAACAGTTGGTAATTTGTAATTTCATTCAAAAGCATCGGTTGAGGCAATAATACGTCAAATATATCTTTCGATCTGTTTTGTTTGTATGATTAAAGGCTAATTTATCAAAAAATAGTCCTTGTTTCTGTAGTTGTGAATGTTGACACAAACACATCCGGTTGGTATATATCGTTACAATATTGTAATCTTTATTTGCATACATGTCAATGTCTCAAAATATGATGATGTCTTCTGCCGTTTATTCCTATATTACCATAACCCTTGATAATCCTTGATGGCAACTTCATTTTGTTCGACACAATGCAGAGTAGAGTAAGCATCTTAACAGCGGCCCTAGCCATAGCGCTGGTAGGACTAGGTTAGTAAGCATAGTTTTATATTGAAGTCTGAACAGCCATTTGTGAATAAAACTGTAATATATATATATATATAGCTATGATATAGCAAATTTATTAGTAAGTTGCATTTACAGTTTCTTGTGCTTGTTATTTTTTTAATCAGATTTAGTGATATTATTTATAAATATGTTTGTCGAGAAGTATTGTAGTGCCTATGTACACAATATCATTATAGTGTCTTTCCATTCGTTTGAAATTGAAAAAAATATTTAGCTAAACATTTGGTCTATCAACACGTTTATAAGCATAAGATATCCAAATCAAAATGCATTTAAAACTGGTCCTCCGTACTTAAATCTAAAAGAACACAACCACCATATAAATTTGCATTGGCTCTTATGTGCCGCTATGTCGCTATTTATTGGCCTATGATAATATCGTACATACAAACTCCACATACACAATGACCCTTTGGGCAGCACCTCGGAGGTGTCCCGGACTTATGATCGGATCATAATCCTGGCATACAAAGCCATATATCATTAATATTCTGTAATCAACTTCTAAATCCCTCAGAGGTTAACGTTTTATATCGAATATTGTGCAGATGCCCCAGAGGCAAAATTCAATAATAGTCCAATGACATGATCTTAATCCCGGCATTTAAAGCCATATCATTAATATTATTTTCTAATTCTTATAAAATGGATTATTCCTCAGAGGAACTCTTTCCCTCATTACCTTATACGCAATCGGGGCCAGTAAGGGCCGTTAACAAAGGGGACCATCATTTCTTTCACACCGGCATTTAAAGCCATATTATTAATATCATATTTTCTAACTTCTAAAGTGGATTATTCCTCAGAGGTAAACAGTCATATAATATAAAAACAATATTTATCTACAGATGCCCCGGAGGCAAAATTCAATAATAGTCCAATGATCTTAATCCTGGCATATGAATCTATATTTTGTTAATATTATATTATTGCATTGGCTCTTATGTGCCGCTATGTCGCTATTTATTGGCCTATGATAATATCGTACATACAGACTCCGAATACACAATGACCCTTTGGGCAGCACCTCGGAGGTGTCCCGGACTTATGATCGGATCATAATCCTGGCATACAAAGCCATATATCATTAATATTCAGTAATCAACTTCTAAAGTTCACATTCCTCGGAGGTAAACTTTTAATATTAAATATTACTTATGCATAGATGCCCCGATGGGCAAACTTAAATAATAGTTCATGATCAATTGATCTGATCATAATCCTGGCATACAAAACATTGAGTAAATATTATATTTTCAACTTCTAAAGTAGATTATTCCTCAGAGGTAAACTTTTAATATAAAACAATCCTTATCTACATATGCCCCGGAGGCAAAATTCAATAATAGTCCAATGATCTGATCATAATCCTGGCATATATTAAGATTCTATCAACTTCTAAAGTACGTGTTCTCCAGAAGTAAACTTACAATACCAAATATTCCTTATCTCCAGATGCTCCTGAGGCAAAAACTCTATAATAGTCCAATATTGATTCATGGGACTTAATTCTTTTGACTAATTTCAAAATGAAATCATTATTTAGCCTCGGAGGCAAATATCTCAAATCTTATAATGTATAAATAGTAATCTTTTATAGCTCCACAAACGTCTCAGAGACGAGTCTCGTCTGAAATTATAAATAATAAATATATGGCAACTCCTTGCCCAAACATTAAACTCGTTCCATATGCCTCAGAGGTAAAGCTTTTTATCCAGCTTTTTATCTCAGTTATGAATTATTGTAAATAATTTACATTTTATATTCATGTGGTTTCGGAAACCTTGCTAACATACTCTGTATACAATTTCTTAGTATTATATTTACAGTACTTATGCCCTGTAGGCTAATAATTGAATTCTTTAATGGCAACCTCGCGGCGACCCCTTTTGCAAAGTGCGAAAGGTACCTTGTACATTTTGTTTTTTATATACAAGGAGGTCCACCTACCCCTAAGATGAAATTGGCGTTTGTAGGATTTAAGAATTCGAAACACAATTTACTTAAAACAAAAACTATCTCTAACTTTATATCAAAGTAAAAATACATTTGACAAAATATTTTAAAACAGTTAACCTTAAAGTTGTTTGGTAAATTTAGCAAATGCTGCCGTGTTAGCGTCACAAAGCCAAATGACTCAAAACCTATTTCCTAAACATAAATCACTCACTACTCATTCTACTCATTCAATCAATACCACCGTTTGTCGTCACTTAAATAGAACAGAACATACTCAAATATACACCCCCGTAACAAACTATAGAACACCTTCTCCAAATCTGATATCAAAACAGTGTGAAGTACCTGTATTAAATAATTTTCAAACTTATTCGCTACGCTCAATCGTTAGAAAATATCATTAAAACTGGTCCTCCGTATTTAAATCTTAAAAGAACACAACCACCATATAAATTTGCATTGGCTCTTATGTGCCGCTATTCCCGAAGAACAAAGATAAGGTAAGGTAAGAATAAGTTTAAAATCCCATTCAAATGAAGATAGTATATTCTTATTTAATATGAATAACGCAATAAACTTAATTAAGTCACCTATTATAAACCAAGATTGATAACTTTTGTGCCTTTCTTGAATGTTACTCTCCACATAACCATCTATAGAACAATCACTTTCCACCTCCTATGAGCCGAACAACCTACCGTTCACATCCACTGTTAGCACCTGTAGTAGTATCATCACTACGTTAACCATGTCAACCAAAGATGGTTGTTTCAACTCTTATTTCTTTCTAAGTACCCAAAAACATTTTTCTACAAGATGAGTAACACAATTTCTCCTCATACCTCAAAAACCTGCAAACCCCAAAACAACAAAATTTAACCGTTCTGATCTCCTTGACACTAGCAGACGAATGACTCATTTTTAAAAAACAATATTCTTAATAATTTCATCTGTGATTGGAAATGCTTGGTTAGCTGATAGACTACGTAAACTACTTTCGTTATTCCATTTTGAAAACTTATATGCATAATTTTCTATCGTCTTTGGTTCTCCAGACTTCACCACAAAACCAGACATTTTCGTCTTATAGATATTTAGATTTTCATTGTCTCTACCTATTTGGGTCTTCTTCCTGCCATACCACACTGACGTTAACTGCATCTGTGTCATTTATACCCTGAAAACGTACATACAACATCGTTACACAATGAAACTACCATACATCAAACAACAACAACAGTTCAATGCTTTTAATAATCTATTTTTATGCAATAAATATGCTCCTGAAGCAACCAATTCTGAATATTCATATGCTATATCTCTGAGTGCCGGGCATTAAATAATCACCACCGGGTGGGAATTATATGTTTTTAATACAACTATGGTATCTTTTTCATTCACGTATTGACCAGTATACAGAAGAATGCCACTGTGGAAAAAACCATTAATACTTTCGCTTGCAACCATCAGCTTGAAATATTTGCAATCAATACTACAGGTGTAACAACATAATTGATTTTACCACACCAGTCCTGAGAAAACGAATCGACAGCCTCAGTACCTACATAGTTATGCATATTAAGAATTAAATCTGTAACATTGCGTTCAATGTTGTCTGCGAATATGTCTACAGTAAACACTCCCCGTTTTGTATCTAAAAAGTTGAAGATATTCCAGTATATACCCCCAGTCATTATAATTTATCATTTTGCTGATGGACTCAGCATTTCGGGTTAGTTCCCGCGGAATCCATTCAGGCTTCAAAACCTCAATTCGCTGCAAACATATTTCACGAATATCAACGGCAAGTTTCTGAATTTCTTATATCATGCTACCCTTGTTTACTATATTCACTACACCAGTGTTGTCCGTGAATCAACAAACAATTCGACATTTTAAGTATATCTAGACAAATTAATCAACACCCCTTATACGTTTTGTTCATAGAGCTTTTTGATTTCTAAGTTTCTGACCATTTTTGATAACATACATAATTCTCTATATTCCAGTACATATTCTCCACAAGCCCTACTCGATGCATCCGAATAAACAACTCTGGAGTGTTCAGGACACGTTTTAAAAACCTTTCCATTCAATCTCTCAAGATTATTTTCACTTGAAACACAATTATTGCTTGGCTTGATCAGCTATCTTGATAAGACATCCCAGTATAATCTAGGACAACTATTTTTGAAACCCTCTTGTTTTGTGACTATATCACCTGTTGCACCCTGGCAGATTTTACTTTTCTAATTATGGAAACCACAACCCTTGGAGTGATCACATAGCCTGTACAGTACAAAACTTTTTACGGTTTCACTTCGGGATATAATTAATTTCCTTTTCAAATCCCGACCAAATCTTAGCCAAACCAAACCAAAACTAGTTTTGAGTGAACTTCCAGATAGGAACAAATCCAGATCGAATCAAATCTGACCTTATAGTATTTATAATTTTCTCAGACATTTAAGTCCACTATTTCCGGTCCTGATTGCATCATCCAAGAATATTAAAATCTGAATCCAAAAGCCCTCCAATGTTTGACCAAGTATCTGACTTAATTATACGGTGATAGGATTGACAACCTTAGAAACTTCAACTGTTTAATATATACAACCCTGTTCAAACAACCGTTCTTTATTTTCCTCTACAAATTTTTTAATTTTAAAATGCAAATCTGTTGCTTTTTATAATTCTAGGTCTTTGGTATGACTCAAACCGAATTTTCTAACCATTTTCAATAACATCAATTATGTAAAGATTAGCTCTTACTGATTTCCAAAACGCTACATTTTCTTTCAATTTTCCTTTTACAGTTTGATTCTTTTACTATTTTGATTACATATATAATTCAGATGTATACTTAACTTCCGGTTATTGCTGCTACTTTGAGCAGATGTCTCTTTGACAATCTCTGGACCAACACCTAGTTCTGTAGCAGCAAAAACAAATACCGTTGCCTCTGAACCGCCGTCCTGTTGTAGTTCTTATTGTTCTGAAGGAACCAGGCCCATCGAGACCTTCGCCTGCTGTAGATGACAAACCACCTCCGCCTCTGAAACTGACTTTATTTTTAGAAATTTTGTTCTGATATATTGAACTGATGATTTATCTCACTTCAAGAATGAGCTTGACGTAATAGCTTCTTGTCATCGTCGCTGAATCTGCAGTTTCTTAACGTTCATATTTTTCTACTACACACACTTATGGAGATTCATCAGCTATTTTAACCTATTCTATTTCATTAATTATTCAAAACCATACCTTCTGCCAGGACACCCACTTCGCCCTGCACATCTCGGTCTCCAATCTTCTAGATATTTGGAAGTATGTTATCCAATATCTCAGAGTTGAATTCATACCGTTTCTCTCGTCTTTTCTTCTGTATCTTTGTTTCTGTTTCCAACTTCCTCGCCAGTTTTGAACCATCTTTGAACAATTCACGTTTTCTTCGTTCTCCATTCTGAGTCTCAGTTGCGTATTTTAGTATATAGCAAAAGACTCAATTGCAAGTCTTAATAAATTTAGCAAATGCTGCCGTGTTAGCGTCACAAAGCCAAATGACTCAAAACCTATTTCCTAAACATAAATCACTCACTACTCATTCAATCAATACCACCGTTTGTCGTCACTTAAATAGAACGGGGCATTTAGGAAAATGTTTCCTTTGGCGAAGGTACACATAAGAAGAAAACATAGGAAAACATGTTGGATACTTCAGGAGGTATATCCCTGAAATTTCTGCCGTTGCCTCACCTTTCTTCAGTTTAATACGCAAGGACTACAACAAGAAGAAGAGATATGATGTTGTATGGACTGCTGAATGTGAAATCTGAAACTCAAAGAATTGCTGACCACTGCACCCATATTTGGATTATTCCCTGACTTCAACATGGAATTTATACTGAAATAGACGCTAGCTTGCGAGGAATAGGAGGCTGGGACCTCATTATCCGGTCAACGCACCCCAAATCACAATCGCAACGTAAATATTTAGCGAATCGTACGCAAAACGATATTATGATGTCATCTCAAAGGCACTCTAGCGCAAATTCATTGCCGTTTTGCGTCTTTAACGCAAATCGCAGTTTTCTTATTACACGGTAGACGCATCGCTATTTTCATTTCGCATCGCAAATACACTGCTAACCGCACGCAAATTGGTATTATGCAGTCATCGCACAGTTGCGTCCACGTAAATCAGTTGATTTTTATGTCGCAAACTCCACTTTATTTGCGGCATCCCTGACCCTGCCGCAATATAAATCGCAAACATATCATCAAGAATCTTGATAGTTTTCCTATTTAAATTAACATTATCGTTGTAGAAATCTAGGAAGTGCCCTTTGAGACATCTAACTAAAAATAGGTTGAAAAACATTAGAGACACAAATAACCAAAACTTATCAAATTCAAGTCTGAAAGTGCACGAATATGCTACCTTGGTTTTGTGAAATCTATAATAAATATCGCAATTCCATTTCGCAAATATCGTCTGCTAAAATTAAAATATTAGGGTTCGATCAAGCTGGAAAATGTGGCGCATATTATTCCAGGATGTTCACAATAGAAGAGGTTTACGCTTATTCAGAGACAGGAGTCAGCCGTTAGAGATGACTGACGATGAGATATTAAACAGATATCGCATGCCGAGGCCACTCATTCTTGAGTTGATTAATATATTAGATGGGGATCTAGCGTCAAGAACAAGGAATCCTCAGGCAATTCCATGTCAGCTAAAAGTATTCATTTCATTACGATTTTATGCTACAGGTTGTATGCAAATGATAAATGGAGATATATTCGGGGTATCCCAAACTACTGTTTCGAACATTGTTGCTGAGGTATCGGCGGTTTTCTCTAGGTAGGCTATATCAGTCGGACTAATTACAAAAACTCTGTAATTCAATGCAATCTGGGTGATTCGGGTCATACATCATGCTCTTTGTATGGATTTTATATGGATTAATTACTGTAGAGTTTCAATACTGGTGAGGATATATGTAATGATGTTTTAGGGATCTGTACTAGAGTTAAGGCTATATCGAGTCTAGGGATCCATACTAGGGTAAGACTTCATCCAGAGGTATGAGCGTAATGATGTTCTGAGGGTCCATACTTGTGAACATAGCATATTTGGTCAGGGATCCACACCATTGGTATCCTGTATATTATACAAGGGCCGATCAAAAAGTTTCTTACCATTGGCTCTAGATTTTATAATTAGAGGAGTTGGATGCTCAAACTTTTACATAAGACAGGGTAGTAAGTTTGCTTGAGACTGTCTGAGTTTCATTTAATTTGTTTGTTTTTTTGGTAGTGACACAGAGTCAATACATATTTTCAATGATTGAATTATTCAACATGTCCAAGGACATACATGAGAAATGAGCTTGAGATAAACCCATTCGAAATGGCATAAAAAGTACACAAATACATAGTGGATATAATAACATGTGAGAAATAGACACCAAAATGTCACCCCAAGCTAGTTATGTAAAGATATTTACATTTTTCCAAAATAAAAGTCATGTGCGAACGAGAATGCAGACTCTGCACCGGGAAGAGATCATTAGAACATGAATTCGCACAGAAATATAGTTTCCTCCAGTAATAAAACAATACCTTCGCCTTGATAAGATACTTTGTCATAAATCTTACAATATGGGTGTAATAACGATGTAGAAAATGGGTCACATACATCATCTTTCAAACATTTGACATTTTGTTCAAACAATTGCAGCGCCACCAGCGTTCTTCTTGAGAACTAAAACTAGGGACATGTCATTATTACGTACTAAACCTACATGTAGGGACCTGTTATCTTACATAGCACTGTGGGATGTCACTTTGCCACATAAACGATGAGAGTTAGTTTGAATTGAATAATGAAATGAAACTTTAAAAACTACATTTCGTATACATTGACACTTATATGATTCTAAATGAAGCAAAATGTTAACGACATGGCTGTGAGTGATACCATAAAAATAACAAAAGAAATTAATTCATACTGTGACAAAATTGTAAAAACTAGAACCACAAAGGTATAACATGTCGGCCTAATGTCAAACAAAACTAGTTAATTTGTTTTAGTATTATTTATCTAAAGTTTGCCATTATTTATTACATTTTAATGTGTTAAAAACATCAAGAAAAGTGATGTGTTTCATTCACCATAAAATTAAAGTCGATTTAAAGTACATAAAGATCGAGAGAATCGAGTGAAATCAAGTCAGCATTTAACATCCGGTCTTTTTGCATTTGACTGGTACATTTATTGATCTCCAAGGAGACTCTACAAATATAAAACTCTGTCTACATTTATCTGTATTAAAATTGGTTTCTCTGTCGTCATATTTTCAACGACTCACCCGTGTTACAAAAATTATGAATGCGCAACATGCCTTTTGTCAAATTATAGATAAGAACGCTAAAAATATTTTTATGAGAATAGTTCAATAAATGCTGTCAATCGCCACACTGCCTTCAATCTTGAAAATGTCAACGTGATTGCCTTATATAATTTCACGGTGTTATAGCATGACGGTTACGACAAGGCGATTTGCAAAATTTTAGCGGTAACGATAACAAAAAATGGCGGATTTTAAAGACAGCATGTCCTCTTTCTCGCCTGTAGGCAAGATTCACAGATAATATTTTCTTTTCAACTAGTTCCATTCGGTGACGTATATATGGATGGTTATCAAGACTGGGTCAAATCTGCCAGGTAGTTTACTAGATGCGGAATATAAGCTATAAACTTACCGACTAAGATGTCCAAGTTCATATTTTTTAGTCCATCCTCGTGATTTCTCAGTATATGTGCCTCAGAGCCACTAAAACTATTAACAGTAAATTAACTGTGTATAAACAAGCCATAAAATGACAAATCCAGAACAGGAACGTGGTCATATTGTAAATAATAAGGTTTTAAACGCAATGTCGTTAGACGACTACGTATGAATTCTATAGAGGGTAATGTAATGTATTAGATGGGCATTAGATATTTCGCGGACGGTTACGTGCATGTGCATCTTTCAAGTTAAGGTTGTTGCTAGTTCTGATAGCCTCTTTCCATGTTATTGCTATAATGGGTAAGAAATGGAATATTGAATTGCTTATATTTGTTTTCAGGACTCGCAAGAGACGCTCTTGTTTGAGCCTCTATAGGCCAAGGAAAAAATTGTGTCTTGCTTTATTCATGAAACCAATTCAAGTAAAAAAGATAGCAATGAAGAGGCAAAAGAAGAATTAGCATCAAGTACTGATGAATATGACAAAATTAATAACTATGAATCTTGGATACATATTTGAACGAGGTTCGCGTAACTGTCAATCAATTTTTTGCCTAACCGCAAATTAAAAATACAATATTATGACTTAAGTAGAACATATTAGGTGGTTTCCAATGCTCAATTGGCTTTTTGTGATTGTATGTAGGTTACATCTATATACCCCGAGGTCGTTAGGCAATGTAGACCATGCCCTAACGACAAAAATAAACAAATTACTAAATTCTGTGTAGTTTTGAATTTCAAAATCAACAGTTTTTCGCTTATTTCATGTTATCCCCGGGCATCAATTTGCAAAGAATACGTTCAAAATATACATTACTAAGTGCATCACCGAATGCGATGCCTACAAAAATCGTGCATCCTTTCATTGATACACAGTAGAAGAAAATAATGCACCAACCTTAGTTTTCTGTTCCATCGCGGCCATTTTATTGGATAAATCAGTGATCGTACTCGTATAATCTCGTTTTCAGAGGTGTCGTAACCGTCATGCTATAACACCGTGAATTTCATGAAATTAAAAACATTTAATCGGTGTTGCGACCGCATTGTTAAATTGCAATAAGTCAAATAAGAAAGACCATTTTTATTGCTTGTATCCCTTGAATTCATATTTAATGGGACTCAAGTGGGGTAGATATATTAAGGTCTGTCACCATATGCTACGGGGAGACATATTGCATCTCATGGGTCACCTGTGAATATATATGCATGAGAGTTTTTTTTGATTGAAGAAAACAAATTGCCATTTGTACAAATTGTCATTTTTACATCTCGGAAAATGAATGTTAGAGACAAATCAAGTTGGATTTACAATTATGGAGTTTTAGCCAGAGTTTTTATTGTTTTAGGCTAACATTCCTGGTTCTAAAAACATATTTTGATAAAAAATAAATAATTTGTAAAACATTTACAACCCTTGGTCACTTTGACCTCTGTCTATTGACATTTTTAATATGCTATTCATTTGAATTGCAGATAACATATTGTTTTAGTGTAACATTGTCTTAATCCAGCAGTTTTGAAGACCAAACTTTTGAAAAAACATAGATTATATTATTATAATCATTTACATCACACGAAAATAGTATTGCTCAATTCAAAGATTTAGGAAATATCACAAAACAGAGAATTATCGTCTTAAAGTACCTCTTGACAAAACAACTTTCGGCTAAATGTGTGTAAAAGTGTGTATGAATATGAATATAAGCCAAGGGTAAAGACCAAATAAATTGTAATGCGTATGAATGTTACCCCTGGTACGTCTTGGCGTTAACACCTGTTCTCTCAAGTCAGATTAGCCGATGACAAAACTTTTTCTATTTGGCCGATGGTGTCGAGTGTTGAACATGTTGAGCTAGGCCGTATCCATGACTCGAGACCCTTGAGCTCACTGCGTTAATTCATAAAATAAATTGTTCGCAACGTGATGCGTTGTATTTTGGTCATTTTGGTCATTTTTCATACCGATTCTTTCTTGACAAATGAAAATACATCTATTGTGTTTTGCTTCACAATACATGTTTCGATAAGTATTGATAATATAAATGTTGATATATTGTAGTTGCTGAGAGTTATGCCCAAAAAGGTAGGAAAGGTGGGGACAAGGCATGCATGAAAAATTGCAATGAAGAAAATCGCCGATGTAAAAAGATTTGCAAGAATGGATCGCCCCCAATCGATGGGAGAAGTGAGTAAATACATTGGAGAGCACGTATCATTCACGTATCATTAAATCCGATTATTTTAATTTATATGAGTTGTGTGTTACTTTGATATTGATATCTAATGATATTGAATATAATATGAGAGCAATCAAACGAATATCAGATTCGATATAAGCATATTTTTCAATTTTATTACTTATTTTCTTACAAAATAGAATGTATATGGGGTGACTATGGTGAGGAGAAATACGGGGAGTGTTCTGTTAGTTGTGGAGGTGGCACACTACCAGTGACACGTTACAGGTACAAGTTTTTCGGTGAAGCAGAGACCGGGGATCCGGAATGCATTGGTTCGAGCTATATCTATGTGAGAAGCCAATCGTGTAATACTCATTCATGTCCATCCATACAGACTTCTCAACCTCCTCCAATAAAGATCATTCCTCCTGGACCGGTCCCTCCGCCTCCCCAACCGATTGTCCCACCTCCTGCACTATATAAAATAGAGAATATTGCTTGGTTATAAGAAGTGTCTATTTGTAAGAATCTCTTGTAATCAGCAGTAATCAGCAAAAATACTCAGCACATATAAACAGAGACATTACAGAGACAATACTCGCTGCATATATGGAACACTCTGTATATTCAGGTATTGCTCCTCTTTATTTGTAGAACAGCGCATATAAGCACTGATTATATGTGAAGTTAAGAATACTCAAATATATGCAAACGCAATACTTTGTAAGTGTGCAATATAGTCACACATTATTATTGCTTCTTTCTGACAATATTAAGCTATTTCTAAGTTACACTGCTCATTTTATAACTGAGCATACAAATAAAAAACAGACTATTTATGCGTATTTTTTCTTTTAAGCATGATAAAGCAATACAACAAAATAATGTAAGAATCGTCCGTAGTTCTTAATGAATATGACTTTACCTGTGTTTAACAAGCAACTAGATGGATTTTGAAATGATCTATTTTTACTATAATTATGATTTTGGACACCTTTTAAGTCGCACCAGAAAAGAGAGATCTTCCTTGTAGTTATCAAAAGTTGTGCAAACACGTGTTTTGTATGGATATCGCCCCCCCCCCCCCCCCCCGACGGAAAGTTGGCTACACCGCTGAACTTGTTATCTCTACTTTCAGGGTCAATGCAACCTTATTCTTCCCGAGAAGGTATTATTATTTAACATTGACAACCTGTTAACACCGTTTGTATTAAATCTTGGATTATGCATGGGAATTCAAGTTTTTACTTTTTCAAATCGCCGCTTTGATTGTTTCCAATTCCTCATGATCAAAGCAAATGGAAGTCTAGACTATTTTGGTCATGTTTTCGATTTTAATTATAATCCACACATCAATTCAGAATCATAAAATATAAATCACTGGAGCAACGTCCAACAGCTTTTAATCCGCTTAATAAGTTAAAACACATTAAGTTAAACACATTCTTGCCTTTGAATTAAAGTCCATGTTAAATTCTTCCCGGTAAAGTCGGTATTTAAAAACAATTATAACAGGTAATGGAATCGAAAGAAGATTTCATAGTGTTTATGTTTCAATCAGTGTTGATTTCATTGTCTTATATAACTCATTTACATGAGTTTTCTATTCCCGATGCTTGGTCATAGTTTGCCCGGATAGTTTGTTCATAATAAATTGATTTAAGTTTAAATAGAAAATAAAGATAGTATTCTTATTTGAATTTTACAAACTGGGTATCAAAAAGCCGGCTTTTTAACTTCAGTTTGAAACTGGCTTTTTTAATCCTGCTTTTTCAGAACTATAGATTGTAAATGCGGTTGCCTTTGTGTACTTTTTTATGTTACGGTGCAGTTTTGTGAATCAAAATATCATTTTTTAATAATTTGATAATATGAGAAGGAAGAGAAAAAAACCCGGGAATCAACAGTTATACAGGCTACATTCCGTCTCATTATCTATGTCATGATCATTACATGTATAACATAATTCCCATACCTGTTTACGGCTGGGTGTAGGTTCGCATGGGCGTAGCCAAGGCAGGGGGAACATGTGCGCTTGCATTCCCCACCCTCTCAAAAAGAAAAAGAAATTTTGCAAAATATGAAAAAACATTGACATTAACATCCAGAAATTCCGGGGATAAACGCCGTTCCGGGCCTCGCTTCGTTCGCATTGATGCAAACCCAAGAAATCTCACCCCTGAACAATTGCTGACTCTGCCTCTGGTTCAAATAGTGCTTATAAAGTTAGCCATTTTGTTAAATCAAATGAGATAACCTTGACACTAAAATCTATATTCTACATGATTTTTGCATGAAATATCAATTGCGTTTAATATGAACTTTTTTTAAAGTACGTGAGCCCCCCCCCCCCCCCAGGCGAAAGCTGGCAACGAGCCTGTAATATGATGAATTGCCACAGTCTTCTCAATCGTGTAATAAGATATTCGGGGACATACATTATTCAGGTGACTTTACTGAGTTAAACTTGCAAACAATATATTCCACAATACATGTTTTCTGTTATGCATTTTATCAGAGATAGCCTTGTTTCTATTTCGAATTGGGTCTTGCTTTGTTTCTCATTTCCAAATATATTCACGAAATTTGAAAGATTCGGTATGCTCAGTTGATAATTTGATAATAAAGATAAAGAAATGAGCACATTTATTGCAACTGTTTCATTTGACAGATCAATTAATAAGTTCTGTGCATGGTAGAGCAAACTTACAAAAAATACCTTTTGACATGCCAGAGCAATATACAAAACTTTTATCCCTTATTATTTAATTCTTGCAAATGAGTTAAGTTCTCACTTATATTAATCCGTTTGTTATAGTTATTATATGGATTAATTTCTACAGCTGGTGGTTCTAATTTCCGCATAAAATTATTTTGCAAGGTAAGTTTACATGTATGTAATGATTGTATAGTCCCCGTGCTACATATTATAATTAAATTTATGTTAAATTCAGAAATTTACCAATTATCTCTGAAGGAATACAAAAGGTAGTTCAACATTTGTAGGAATATAACAAGGTGGGCATGGATACCACGGGGGGGGGGGGACTTAGCTAGATTATTATCAGATGTTTGTATTGTTCACCTCTAAGGATGTTATTTTAGCAAGTAATGCAATCAGACGGCTTGTGTTCAATGGTGTTACTTATAATTAGTGCTGGGATGATTTTTAAATCCATGGGAAAGTAATACCTGAGATCAAGGCATTTGTTGAAATAAAATATTGAGATTTTTAATACCAATAACCCTTTCAATAATTACATCTAGCTTATTTGATGTGAGTTTTATCTACCGCTTCTTCTAGCATCTGGGTTCCTAGTAAATTATGATATAAAGTAAATAAGGTTTTTGACTTGTAATACGTAATGAACGTGTACTTATTCAAAATCTTTATCCCCGATTAAAGCTTTAATGATCGCAAAATAATAAACAAATGTATCAAAATATTGAAAACTCAATATTACATGTCAAATGACAGCTATTATTATGTGAAAATGTGAGTAAGATACAATCACTACATCTGCAAACAAATACATGTATGCAATATATGCGAGATCGCATTTAAACTTGATTGATTTAAATTGATTGAATGTCTGAAAAAGAGCTTTTAATGATGTTTTGTTTAATTCATGGTAAATGGCTTTCGAAACATTTGATTGCAACACATATTTCAGTTTGGAACAAAATACTCAACCGGGCCGATGAATCGCAGCAAATGTGACCTAGGCATTAGCGAGGAAATACATTTGACCCAATAATCTCTTGCTGAATCCCTATATAGATAAGATATAGATCAAGGCCTACACAAATATTAAATAAGGGTTCCAACAAACACTTTATCAGTAATCTTAACAACTTAATAAGCCATCTATCTGATTAAATTATGTCTATCAATTTCTTGATTGCAGATTATTAGAGATATTATGTCGGGAGGGGGTCCAAGATTAATACAATTCTTAAATCACCAGAATGTCATTCAGATTTAATCCTATGAATAAGCTTATTATTTGAAATTAAAACTGAATACATAAAAAGTGAATTATTAGTTTGTATTTTGAATGCCAAGAATGAAAAGGTAATTGTATACAAATCACGAATACCATTCAAAACCATTACTGGTGTCAACTATCAAGGTGTTTCTCCAAACATCCGGCCACAATTGTGCAATAGTGTCAGGTAATTAGCACTGTTTATGTTTAGATTACTTATTAGAGATGTCAAATCATGGGTTCACCAATACAGCATTATGCTTGTTCAATATAGCAGCAAAATGTTGCAGAATTTAGTCTTTCATGTTTTAACAATATCTATTGTTATTGAATAACTGAAGATGAGGGGAGGGTGGATATTGAGCAAGCTGCATGTCTCCGAGAAATGATGTTCAAGTAATGATCGTACGTGCGAGCACAAAGGTGGTTGACATTTTGCCTTGCTTTGCTTGCTCTACGAGTAGTCAATAAATATAAAGCCATACGGTGAGAATGTCTACACATTGGCGCAATTTAGCCAGACAGTCGTCTGCTCCACGCCAGACCCAGGAACACGACGAAGCCTCTCGTAAGTGAAAGTTTAGCTTGCTTTTTATTTCTCTTTTTATTTCTCTTAATGGATAGATGATTGAGTTTTGAAAGAAGTAGGTTCGATGAATAAAAAACACAATAAAGACACTTGGCAAATTGTTGTTAATATAAGACTTGGCATTGATAATTTAATGATAATTTAATTAATTGATTGTCTTGGAAGGTCCATTATACTGTATGGCTGAACAGTATGCTATAAACTGGTGTCTTTGTATCATTGATTAAAATACACAGTAGTGTCTTTGTACTTTCAGAGCAGTGTCTCCAGAGCAGGGTATTTGTGTGCAGTGACAGATTTCTCGCAAAATAGAAATCATGTGATAGCTGAATTTACATAGATATTGAGAAACTTGTAGAAGAATGGAGTTTGAATGGGGAAAGCAGAATTCGGTATCGTACGAGAATTTTCTACCGGAAGACAGGCCATATCTAACTACAAAAACACAGTTTTCAAAATCGAGCAATATGCATACATCGCACCATTTTAAAGATAAAAATATAATGTTACATCATGTACAATGTAATGTAAATATATTTGTTTAGCAGTATACAGGTTTGGCCAAAACATAAGAATCCTATTTATATCCATCAAAATGTTTCATCATATTTTTTAGTATTGAACATCATATCCTTGTTTTTGAAAATGATTTTCGTTTCCCGATGTATTTAAGAAATTTAAAATAAATAATAAAAACGTAAGAGCTGTTTGTGTGCAATTTTTTGTGTTAAAGTGTATATTCAGTTTTAAATCCCGTTTATGCCTGGGTCGATGCCCAATTCACAAAACAGCGTCTACCAGTCCTCCTAAATAAGCAAAAATATGCATATCTTGTGCTGCATATGATCTTAAAGGAATGCCAAATATACCGATCTTGACTCCATATATGCTAATGTAGTTAGTTTATATTCTCGTACATGTCTCAATATAATCACATGCTGCATATCACTTATCTCAAAATATGCAGGAATACTCATGAAAAATGGCATATATGCAGATCATATGCAAATATTACCAGTGTCAATTTCTATATATATCTAGTATACTCAACTGATTATATTTGTCTATCCCAAATAAGCAGGTATATGCAGTTTCTGCGCTGCATATAATCACAAGTAAACAGCAAATATGCAAAGTATGTCTGAATATAAGCAAATATACTCAGTGACAGTACCCGTATATTCAGTCAGTATTCTCTGTGGATGTTTGTTATATGCAGCTGCATATATTTGTGTTCCATATATGCAGTTATTGTCTGCGTTCTGTCAGTGATGATTACTGTTTATAACATGCAATTCGAAGCAAATAAACACCAGAATTGCTCGTTATTTGCAAGCAATATTCGTTTTTTTATACAGTGCTGTCGCAGGGAGAAGTGAGTAACCAGTTTGATTGAATATATAAATCACAAATATAATGATTTATTATGGCAATGGCGTGGTTTTTTATTAAGTCTTGTTTATGCTAGCGATTACCATATGAGATTGTACACCCGCAGTTATTATCATCCAATATTGTTTCAACACAGAAAACAAATGGAGTAACTACAACCCAGAGAAATACGGCAATATTATTACTTATCTTTTTACAAAATAGGATGTAAATGGAGTGACTATGGTGATGAGAAATACGGCACAAATGTTCTGTTTCTTGTGGAGGCGGCACACTACCAGTGACACGTTACAGGTACAAGCTATACGGAGAGACCTGGGATCCAGAATGCTACGGTTCGGACACTGAAGTTAAAACACAATCATGTAACACTCAGCCGTGTCCAAGTGAGTAACCAGTTAAAGGAATGTACGCACTGATACAGCGATCGTTATTATGAATTTGGTATAACATGATTGTTTAGGATGGTGTTTATAACAATAATGGCAGATGGAAAAATATAGCGATTTCGGTAAAGTTGTTATTCTAGATACGTATAAGTAAACTTGAACTTTTAAGGGTCTTGTCACACTAAATTAATTTGAAATCGATATTCATGAATTCTACCCAGTTGACATAAATAGGTTACAAGTTGTATACTCATTCATCAATTAATGACGGGGAATGTAATATATTCGTTGCATCGTTAGTTATTTGTACAATATCAATTCAATACCTAACTCTTGTGGCGTGGTGTGTCTCCCAACAAGTGAATTATTTCACAGTTCCTGTTAAAGTTTAAGTTGAGATATAAGTTTAGAACGTATAAAAGGCACGATGATTGTAAACGTTTAAGATTGGATCTCCTCGTAAACCCTGAATTATATTCAGAGTATCCAATCAAACACTTTGACTACAATTTCGATACGCTAATCAATCCAAT
The DNA here is from genome assembly GCA_903813345.2 of Owenia fusiformis. Classification (NCBI taxonomy): domain Eukaryota; kingdom Metazoa; phylum Annelida; class Polychaeta; order Sabellida; family Oweniidae; genus Owenia; species Owenia fusiformis. The sequence continues at coordinate 24,190,668 of CAIIXF020000004.1, forward strand.
CTATGTTAACAATTTATAGAGCGGGCCATTCTGTTGCATAATAAACTCTAATCCAGTTTTTACAGGGTGTTTCATAATGTTCATCGCCGAAGATAGACCTCTCATGTTATACAAAAGTTGAGTTTTGACGAAAAATTTAACATGGGCAGAAGTCCCATTTTCGTAGTACCATATTGACTGAATAGGATATTGTTTATATTTATAACAGACTCATGAATAACAGCATCTACAGTGTAAAGCAGTGCTTATATTGAGATTTACACACTATTTTTTCAACGCAGGGTGTAGATGGAGTAACTATGGCGCAGCAACATTTGGGACATGTTCTTCACGTTGTGGAGGTGGCGTATTAATGGTAACACGTACTAGGACCAAGATATGGGGTTCAACTGGGGATCCAGATTGCTATGGTTGTAGCACTGATGTGAAAACACAGTCATGTAATATGCAGCCGTGTCAGCCAATAATCATCCCTGTTGTCCCGTATGCGCAGCCAATAAATTCCTCAAGTAAGGAACTAGTTGATTAACATTTATCCATAATAATTCGGATGATAATCATCTCTACTGGGATGACTTATAATGGTCATTACCAAGGAATCAATACACGCCGTGCTGCGAATACCTTAATGTTTTGATACTTTTCTAGCCTTTTAAAAAAGTTGCAATTTTTTGGGCACACCCTGTATAATGATTAATTTTGGCAATAACGTAATTGTTTACAAAGTCTTGTTTATGCAAGTGATAAACAGATGTGATTTTATACTCACAGTTTTTATCACCCAATATTGTTTCAACACAGAATGTAGATAGAGTAACTACGGCCCAGAGAAATACGGCAAATGTTATACAGAGGTTGAGTTTTGACGAAACCCTTTAACATGCGCAGAAGTCCCATTTTCGTAGTACCATATTGACTGAATAGTTTAAGGATATTGTTTATAACAATAACAGACTCATGAATGATAGCATCTATACCAGTGCTTATATTAAGATCTACACACTTTTTGTTTCAACACAGGGTGTAGATGGAGAAACTATTGCACAGCAACATTAGGTCCATGTTCTACAGCTTGTGGAGGTGGCGTATTAACTGTTACACGTACTAGGACCAAGATATGGGGTCCAACGGGGGATTCAAATTGCTATGGTTCGAACACTGAAGTGACAGTGACACGACGACCGTGCAATAATCAGCCTTGTCACCCCATACGGATCGTCCAACCTCACGTTCCACAGCCTATCATTCCGCGTCCTGGTATCGTTAAAAACAAAAGTTCTTATCTAAATCTTAAATGTTGCTTTATTTCATCATATGGGAACTACATTACATATTTTAGAATATATGCATGATACCTGTATTTAGTTAATGACATTTATCTGGTTATGTTCTACATATACTCATTTACTGAATGTATGGCGTACTTTTTATAGATAATAGGGCGATTAAGCTTGCATATAAAATCGAAACGCCAACATATGACCAATCGCCCATACAAATCCACCTCTTAAATATTTACCGTTCACGTTTTGGTTGTGAAAAACTCCTTAATATTTAGGTTATTGATGACATTGCAATTCATCATTCCAAATAATATATTATTGTATTATAAGATTGCCAATGGGGACCATGGACGAGATGGCAACGAATGGAACCATGTTTCAGGTGGGATCAACGATGTGGAGTTGCGATGAGTCGACGAACACGCCGGTGCTATTGTAATGGGATTGAAGTAGATCCTGGACGGTGTACTGGTATTGCAGTAGAACAAGCCTCGAGACCTTGCTGCGTCGACACTCCTAGACCCCAACCACCTCGTAAGTAGACATCTAACTCGCAAGTCATCAAATATAGAATAAACGATTTGCAAAATTTTGCGGTAACGATAACAAAAAACTGCGGATGGGATAGACAGCATGTCCTCTTTCTCGTCTATAGACAAGATTCACAGATGAGATTTCCGTTTCAAATAGTTCCATTCGGTAACGTATAATGGTTATAAAGTCTGGGTGAAATCTGCCGGGTGGCTTGCTAGAAGCAGAATATAAGCTGTAAACTTACCGACTGAGATATTCAAGTTCATAATTTTTTGTCCATTCTCGTGTTTTCTCAATATTTGTGCCTCATAGTCACACAAACTATTTACTGTAAGTAAATTGTGTATAAACAAGCCATAAAATGACAAATCCAGAACAGGAATGTGGTGTTTATTGTAAATAATAAGGTTTCAAACGCAATGTTGTTAGACGACTACGTAGATTACTAAACTTGGTGTAGTTTTGAATTTCAAACTCAACAGTTTTTCGCTTATTTCATGTTATCCCCGGGCATCAATTCGCAAAGACTACGTTCAAAATATACATTACTAAATGCATCACCGAATGCAATGCTTACATAAATCGGGCATCCTTTCATTGATACACAGTAGTAGAAAATAGAGAAGGGTCGGTCACGGTTCGGTTCGGTTCGGTACGATTCTCGGTTCTTGTCTCTCGGTTCGGTCGGTTCTTAAATCATATACTTAATAAGGTGGGCCTCATAAATTGCAATTGGTGCCACAAATATGGCAACATAAAAAGGTGTTTCACTTTTATTTTGTATTATTAGGGGATATAATTTTATTTTCAATCTTATAAATGATCAATATGGAATGATGATAGCTGATAATCATTGAATATTTATGGAATTAAATAACTAGAATTGAACTATTTGTATGTGGCTATCAACAAGTTGCTTGCCCCGTGTTAGATGGGAGGGATTCCTTTTTAAACTGGGTCTGGTTGGGTAAGACCTTTCAATATGTTTCCTCATGGCAGACAGTGTGTTTCCTGAAACCTAAAATTATATGGATAGCACAGATGTCCTTCAGTTGGGAATAACAGTGCAGTGGGCTAGGGGGTGTTTACCCAAATTCTCAACCTGACTTGGGACCTGAGGTACATGTAGGACACATGAAAAAGTGTATATATCAGTCATAAAAAATGTTACTATGAGTGGGTAATAGGAGGCAGTTACAAGATAGGGAATGAATTGAAGTCTAATAAAGATCGCGGTCTTAATTTTTAAAATAAAAAAATTTACAAAAAGTTTCTATCACAAAAATTGGAAACCTGCAGCGTATTTCAATGTCGTGTTGCACAACCGACATAGGGTAGACGTATTCTCATCGTAGAAACCGAATACTTCCAAGCATCCAACTTAGGCATTGCGGGAAAAGGCTCTATTATGGTTTTACTAGCTCTTTGCCGACTTCGAAAACTGTCCGCCATTTTTAAAACACAAGTGTTTCCGCGCGAAATAGATTCACGCTGGCAAGTAGAATTATGTTCCCTCGAGACGTGGAAGAACAATGAAATATCCAAGGAAACGATTTTATTACCGTATGGATCGTTTAAAGTTGTTCAATTGTCGTTTAAATGGTACTTTCATTCGCTATTTAGATGAAATAGAGCTGTAATTATTTGCGCAAAAATTTCGTATTCATGTTACACTGCACTAAAATAAAGTATTTCCCCGGGAATGATGGAACCGTTTTGGACTCGGTTCTTGGTGATCAGACGGTCCCAGTAGAACCGTGAGGCCAAAAACCGCGGTTAATCGAACCGAACCGTAACCGACCCTTCTCTAGTAGAAAATAATGCACCAACCTTAGTGTTCTGTTCCATCGCGGCCATTTTATTGGATGAATCTGTGAACGTAGCCGTCCAACCTTGTTTTCAGAGGTGGCATAACCATCATGCTATAGCAGGGTGATACTGTTATAAACAAACCATCGTTCTTCTTCCCTTCATATGCATCCTCCTTTAAAATGTCTTTAAAATGATTGTATGAGATTCGTTTAGCTAAATGTGTTAAGTTTAACATTTTTCTATCAGCTTTCTTTGCCACTTTTATGTCAAGCTATGATATTAACAATGTTAACATTTGCCAATGAGTGTAAATGTTTTCGAAAACAATTTCACCTGCAATAATGGGCCGTGTTGGTTCACAACCACGTTGTTAATTTTTGGAATTCATTGATTTGATAGATAAATCTTTTTTTCATTCTTCGTGTGCATAAGTTGTAAGAATATCTTGTTCTAGCCCCTCGTGTGCCCATGTGTCGTCCGGCCCTGTACCCTAAGTATTTATATGGTGGCGAACGGTGAGCCCACGTGGCCTAAGAGTGACAGCTCCATTAAATAAAACTATTTGCAAAATTGTTAAAATATGTTACGTAAGACAATTTCCTCACTTCCTCACTCCCATTATTGTAATAGAAATGTATGTATTGATGACACCAAGTCCCATACTTTTGATCTTTAGAACACGTGTTAGCTCCTATTATTAAAAACTCATAACTTACTGATACCCATGGCCTTATATCATACGGTTGTTGCAAACTTTGGTCATAAAACATGAACGCTTTTCAACGAATATATGTTTATTTATTAGCAGACGAAGATTTCGGTAGAAGCGAAAGCATAATTTATGTGTATACGTAAAGAGTATAAGTGAATTGAAATTGGGATTTTGCAAAAATATGCACTAATACGTATAGAAACAATTTTAATTTAATTTGTTTCACCAAAATTAAATATTTCCCCTTCCAAATTCCTTATGTATAAGATGATTTTGATAATGTCACTATAATATGACTTTATGCCAAGTAATATTATGATTCCTACCAACACCTACTGTATATCTAAAGAATTTACTGACTTTTAAACACCATGTTACGTATAAGCCATTGCTTCTTATGAAAAGATAGAGCTATGCAACTAATGACAAATAATATCAGATAAGTTATAAAATGAAGGATTTATAAACACTCTACAAGTGTTCTGCGAAATCTCTATGTATTCACAAAGTGTCATTTCAATGCTAAAAGGATGTCTCAAGTGGGAGACAGCTAAGTAAATATGCATATATTCATAGACTATAGACCAACGTTTAATTGTTGCAATTGGGAACTATAACATGACATACTGTAATCAAGCATGAACCATCGTTTATTTATTTCCTAGAACCAGGCTGTGGCATATGGGGAAAGTGGATGGATGTTCCTGGAAAATGTAATCCACCAGCAGATTGTACACCACTTGTTCCAGTGGGTAAGAAACGACAGACATGTGTCATCACGACATACAAATGCCAAGTAGTAAGGCAGTGTACACCATGTCCAGGAATACCAAAAGGTTGCATAGGAGTCGCATTCAAAACAGAAGATCGCCAATGTTGCAAAACAGGTATGGTGGTAGAATAATTTACTGTAGCTATTATCAGAGGTGCAAGGGTTATCAGAACAGAAAATCACATATGTTGCAAACAGCTATAGTGGTAGAATAATTTACTATAGCTAGTATCAGAGGTGCAAGGGTTATCGAAACAGAAGATCGCACATGTAGTAAAGCAGATATAGTGGTAGAGTTATTTATTATAGCTAGTATCAGAGGTACAAGGGTTATCAAAACAGAAGATCGCATATGTTGCGAAGCAGATATTGTGTTAGGATGATGATTATCTATAGCTAGTATCGGAGGTTCAAGGGATATCAAAACAGAAGATCGCTTATGGTTTAAAACGGGTATGGTTGTATACTTATTTACTATAACTATTATCAGAAGTATAATAAAAAAAGAAGATCGCACATGTTTTAAAGCAGATATGGTGGTACAAAAATGTATTATTACCACCTTGCCGGGCCAGTTCTAGAGGTTTTAGTGCTAGTTTAGAAGGCGTTCATTTTACTATATCGACCTGAGAAATATGTGACGTCATAGTGGTGGTCCATATGGACCGGTCTAGAATATACTAGTATTCTGGACCGGCAATTTTCCCCGGGAAATTAGATATCGTTCAGTGCGTAAGATTTTCTTGCTATTTCAGCCCTGGTCGTTAACGGTGGTAATAATACTAATAATAACGTCATTTCTGCGAGCAATATAGTGAAATATTGGACCTTGGGCCTTCGGCCCTCGGTCCAATATTTCACTATAATGCCCTTAGAAATGACGTTATTGTACTATTATAGCTAGTATAAGATGTCCAAGGGTTATTAAAACAGAATATCGCACATGTTGCAAAACAGGCATGGTGGTAGGATTATTAGTTAAGAGTAAAGGTCAAAATTACAAAATTGCAATGATCACTCGTGATATTCAATGCTATGCAATATATGCCCTAAAAAGCAGAATATAAGTTTTTGAAGAGTTGAAAAGTTTTTATCAAAAATTTTGCATCGGAGAATTTGAGGACATTATATAGTGTATCTATATCATCAATATTCGTAACATTAATATCTTTGGTCACGGTGTAAGTTAAACCGAACACAAACAAAATCAGTTACAACAAATGGTACCTACTATCCCACATATAATTGACTGTCTTACACAACAAATATGTAAGATGCTTCAAAACTGTATTAGACCCGATCAAATATAAATTTGATAAGTATTTTAAATATATGCGATGCCAAGTACCATTCGTGTTGGGTAAACATATTCATTTGTGGTAAACATATTCATTTGTGGGGTAAGTCACGTGACTTACCGAATGGTTTTATATAAACCTATGTTCATATTATGGACTTTTTTCTGCATCTTTATTCGATTTTCACACTTTTGTATTTGATTACAACCATTCGATATTCCACTATATTAAAATAATTCGAAACACGTAATAAATTTGTTTGTTTTTTCACATTTATATTTGATTTATGTACCTATATATGCGTAGATGCACTTGTATATGCGGTTCATGTTATTCAGTGCTTGGTAAAATGTCACATATTTAAGTCCATGTACACACACGAACAAAGACGGTTGACACATATATTAAGAACACGCATCAAATACAAATATACTTTGGAACCAAACAATTTTCATTTACCGAACAATCATAGAGTCTAAAATAGCACGGACATATAGTGACTTGCCCCACATAATTAATTACATGTACTTTCGCATAAAATCACTTGGGGTAAGTCACGTGACTTACCCCACATAAATGACACATGCATGTAGCATAAAACCATTCGGTAAATCACGTGACCAGTGACGTTGAAATTATTTCAAAATGAATGAAACAAGCGAGGAAAAAGAATTTGAACAAGATTCATATTCACAATTTAGAGAGGAAATTGACGAGTTATTAGATCATTGAAGCATGAGGCTACACGCGATCCTTTCTTAATAGAAGATACATGTACATGTTCGCAATTGGAGAATCACACCAGAGCTCTTGAATATATAGATAGCGCAGTCACGTGACTAACCCCACATCAAAACAGTGAACTATTACATTAGGACAGTATTCCTATAGCTGTTCGATAAAAATAAAAAATATGTCCACATTTATCTCATTCGTCCATTTAAATGGCATTGCATGGGTAATAGACACTTAAACCACACTTAAGTAGCAACACAATAGAATGAACGGTGCTTTATTTTTAAGAATATCCAGCAATAATCAGCCTTGTCACCCCATACGGATCGTCCAACCTCACGTTCCACAGCCTATCATTCCGCGTCCTGGTATCGTTAAAAACAAAAGTTCTTATCTAAATCTTAAATGTTGTTTTATTTCATCATATGGGAACTACATTACATATTTTAGAATATATGCATGATACCTGTATTTAGTTAATGACATTTATCTGGTTATGTTCTACATATACTCATTTACTGAATGTATGGCGTACTTTTATAGATAATAGGGCGATTAAGCTTGCATATAAAATCGAAACGCCAACATATGACCAATCGCCCATACAAATCCACCTCTTAAATATTTTCCGTTCACGTTTTGGTTGTGAAAAACTCCTTAATATTTAGGTTATTGATGACATTGCAATTCATCATTCCAAATAATATATTATTGTATTATAAGATTGCCAATGGGGACCATGGACGAGATGGCAACGAATGGAACCATGTTTCAGGTGGGATCAACGATGTGGAGTTGCGATGAGTCGACGAACACGCCGGTGCTATTGTAATGGGATTGAAGTAGATCCTGGACGGTGTACTGGTATTGCAGTAGAACAAGCCTCGAGACCTTGCTGCGTCGACACTCCTAGACCCCAACCACCTCGTAAGTAGACATCTAACTCGCAAGTCATCAAATATAGAATAAACGATTTGCAAAATTTTGCGGTAACGATAACAAAAAACTGCGGATGGGATAGACAGCATGTCCTCTTTCTCGTCTATAGACAAGATTCACAGATGAGATTTCCGTTTCAAATAGTTCCATTCGGTAACGTATAATGGTTATAAAGTCTGGGTGAAATCTGCCGGGTGGCTTGCTAGAAGCAGAATATAAGCTGTAAACTTACCGACTGAGATATTCAAGTTCATAATTTTTTGTCCATTCTCGTGTTTTCTCAATATTTGTGCCTCATAGTCACACAAACTATTTACTGTAAGTAAATTGTGTATAAACAAGCCATAAAATGACAAATCCAGAACAGGAATGTGGTGTTTATTGTAAATAATAAGGTTTCAAACGCAATGTTGTTAGACGACTACGTAGATTACTAAACTTGGTGTAGTTTTGAATTTCAAACTCAACAGTTTTTCGCTTATTTCATGTTATCCCCGGGCATCAATTCGCAAAGACTACGTTCAAAATATACATTACTAAATGCATCACCGAATGCAATGCTTACATAAATCGGGCATCCTTTCATTGATACACAGTAGTAGAAAATAATGCACCAACCTTAGTGTTCTGTTCCATCGCGGCCATTTTATTGGATGAATCAGTGAACGTAGCCGTCCAACCTTGTTTTCACACTGTATAAAATAACGAATATTGCTTGCAAATAACGAGCAATTCTAGTGGTTATTTGCTTCAAATTGCATGTTATAACCAGTAATCATCACTGACAAAACGCAGACAATAACTGCATATATGGAACACACATATATGCAGCTGCATATAACAAACATCCACGGAGAATACTGACTGCATATACGGGTACTGTCACTGAGTATATTTGCTTATATTCAGACACACTTTGCATATTTGCTGTTTACTTGTGATTATATGCAGCGCTGAAACTGCATATACCTGCTTATTTGGGATAGACAAATATAAGCAGTTGAGTATACTAGATATATATAAAAATTAAAACTGATTATATTTGCATATGATCTGCATATATGCCACTTTTCATGAGTATTTCTGCATATTTTGAGATAAGTAATATGCAGCATGTGAGTATATTGAGACATGCACAAGAATATAAACTAACTACATTAGCATATATGGAGTCAAGATCGGTATATTTGACATATTCTTGCTTATTTAGGAGGACTGGTAGACGCTGTTTTGTGAATTGGGCATAAACATCTGTTAATGTAAATTCCTATTTATGAGCATTTGAGTGTTGTAGCTATAGGTTTGGTTTACTGTACTTGTTTTTTGGGGTAAGGGATTTGAAAAAATTGCACATAAACAGCTTTTACGTTTTTTATGATTTATTTTAAATTTCTTTAGATTTCTATGTACAGAGTAGGCCAATGAGACGACCTCTATAAGTAATAACTTCAAATAGTATACATGTCATGATATTGGGAGAAAATCATTGTTACAACTTATTAGCCCCGTGAAATAATATCGCTTGAAGATGGGAATGTTTTGATCCACCTTTCATATCGCTTGATACATACATATAGACATATTTACATTGCACTGTAATTATATTTTTTGGATTTACTCATTATGTTTTGGCCAAACCTGTATACTGCTAAATGAATATATCTACATTGCATTGTACATGATGTAACATTATATTTCTATCTTTAAAATGGTGCGAACTAATGCCCCAAATCAGTGTACGTATATTGCTCAATCTTGAAAACTGTGTTTTTTGTAGCAAGATTTGGCCTGTCTTCCGGTAGCAAATTCTCGTACGATATCGAATTCTGCTTTCTCCATTCAAACTCCTTTCTTCTTCATCCTAGTGTCTTCTACACGTTTCTCAATATCTATGTAAATTCAGCTATCACATGAATTCTATTTTGCGGGAAATTTGACACTGCACACAAAGACACTGCTCCGAAGACACTCCTCTGAAGATACAAAGACACTGCTGTGTATTTTATTCAATGATATAAAGACATTAGTTTATAGCATACTGTTCAGCCATACAGTATCATGGACCTTCCAAGACAATCAATTTATTAAATTATCAAGATCAATGCTAAATCTTATGTTTACAACAATTTGCCAGGTGTCTTTATTGTGTTTTTTCATTATCAAACTCAATCATTTATCCATTAAGGGAAATAAAAAGCAAGCTAAAGTTTCACTTACGAGAGGCTTCGTCGTGTTCCTGGGTCTGGCGTGGAGCAAATGGCTGACTGGCTAAATTGCGCCATGGGCTTCTAATCAAAAGCTCATGATTGCGCCAATGTGTAGACATTCTCACAGTATGGCTTTATGATTATTTACTACTCAACAGACATTTGGCAAGCTTAATGTTTCCCTGTCAACCACCTGTGTGCGTGTCACGTACGATTATTACTTGCGCATCATAGCTCGGAGACATGCAGCTTGCTCAATATTCACCCCCTCATTTTAGTTATTCAATAACAAAATATATTGTTAAAACATAAAATACTAAATTCTGCGACATTTTGCTGCTATTGAACAGTCATAATGCTGTTTTGATGAACCCATGATTTGACATCTCTAATAAGTAATCTAAACATAAACAATTACTAATTACCTGACACAATTGCACATAGTGGCCGGATGTTTGGAGAAGCACCTTGATAGTTGAAACCAGGAATTGTTTTGAATGGTATTTGTGATTTGTATAGAATTACCTTTTCATTCTTAGCATTCAAAATACAAAATAATAATTCACTTTTTGATGTATTCAGTTTTAATTCAAATAACAAGCTTATTCATAGTAAATCTGAATGACATTCTGATGATTTAAGCATTGTATTAATCTTGCGTCAAGATCCTTGACCCCCTCCCGACATAATACATGTATCTCTTTAATAATCTGCAATCAAGAGATTGATAGACATAATTTAATCAGATAAATGGCTTATCTAGTTGTAAAATATTTGTTCGAACCCTTATTTTATATTTGTGTAGGCCTTGGTGTATATTATCTAGACTATATGGGGATTCAGCAGGGGATTATTGGGTCAAATGTATTTTCCTCGCTAATGTCTGGGTCACATTTGCCGCGATTCATCGGCCGCTGATTGAGTATTTTGTTCCAAACTGAAATATGGGTTGCAATCAAATGTTTCGAAAGCCATTCACCATGATTTAAGTAAAACATATTATTAAAGCTCTTTTTTAGACATTCAATCAATTTAAATCAATCAAGTTTGAATGCGATTGCATACATGTATTTGCAGATGTAGTGTATTTTACTCACATTTTCACATAATAAGAGCTGTCATTTGACATGTAATACTGAGTTTTCAATATTTTGATACAATTGTTTATTATTTTGCGATAATTAAAGCTTTAATCGGGGATAGAGATTTCGACAAAGTACACGTACATTTAGTATTACAAGTCAAAAACCTTTTTACTTTACATCATAATCCCGGGATCATAATTTACTAGGAACCCAGATGCTAGAGGAAGCAGAAGATAAACTCACATCAAATACGCTAAATGAAATTATTGAAAATATAATTGGTATTAAAATTGTCAATATTTTATTTCAACAAATGCCTTGATCTCAGATATTACTTTCCCATGGATTTAAAAATCATTCCAGAACTAATTATAGGTAACACCATTGTGCACAAGCCGTCTGATTGCATTACTTGCTAAAATAACATCCTTAGAAGTGAACAATCCAAACATCTGATAATAATGTAGCTAAAGTCCCCCCTCCCGGTATCCATGCCCACCTTGTTCAGTTGTATCCTTAAAATGTTGAACTACCTTTTGCATTCCTTCAGAGATAATCGGTTAATTTCTGAATTTAAAAGAAATTTAATTATACAATGTAGCACGGGGATTTAGAAAAACTGGCTATAGAAATTAATCCATTTAACTATAACAAACGGATTAATATCAGTGAGAACTTAACTCATTTGCAAGAATTGAATAATTAGGGATTAAAGTTTTGTGAATGTATTTGGGAATGGAAAACAAAGCAAGGTCTAATTCAAAATAGAAACAAGGGTATCTCTGATCAGGTTTTGTCTCTTCTTTCTCATATTATCAAGTTATCAAAAAATGATATTTTGATTCACAAAACTGCACAGAAACATTGAAAAGTACACGAAGGCAACCGCATTTGCAATCTATAGTTCTCAAAAAGCAGTGTTATCAAAAGCCAGTTTCAAACTGAAGTTAAAAAGCCGGTTTTTGAAACCCAGTTCCTAAAATTCAAATTAGAATACTATCTTTCTTTTCTATTTAAACTTAAATCAATTTATTATAAACAAGCTATCCTGGGCAAACTATGACCAAGTGAATCGGGAATGCAAAACTCCTGTAAATGAGTTATATAAGACAATGAAATCAACGCTGATTGAAACATAAACACTATAAAATGATTTAATCTTTTTTCGATTCCATTACCTGTCATATTTTTTTCTAAATACCGGCTTTACCGGGAGGAATTTAACATGGGCTTTAATTCAAAGGCAAGAATCACTTATTAAGCGGATTAAAAGATGTTGGACGTCGCTCCAGTGATTTATATTTTATGGTTCTGAATTGATGTGCAGATTTTAAATGCAATCGAAAACATGACCAAAAGAGTCTAGACTACCATTTGCTTTGATCATGGGGAATGGAAAACAAAGCAGCGATTTGAAAAAGTAAACAATTGAATTCCTATGCATAATCCATGATTTAATACGAATGGTGGTAACAGGTTGTTAAATTATAATACCTTCTCAGGAAGAATTAGGTTGCATTGACTCTAAAAGTAGAGATAACAAGTTCAGCGGTGTAGCCAGCTTTCCGTCGGGGGGGGGCGATCTCCATTAAAAACATGGGTTTGCACGAGTATTCTTTATTAGCAACTTATTGATAACTACAAGGAAGATCTCTCTTTTCCGGTGTGACTTAAAAGGTGTCGAAAAATCACAATTATAGTAAAAATAGATTATTTCGAAATCCATCCTGTAGTCGCTTATTATACACAGGTAAAGTCATATTCATAAAGAACTACGGTACTTACATTCTTTAGTTGTGTTGTTTTATCATGCTTAATAGAAAAATACGCACAAATAGTCCGTTATTTATTTGTATGCTCAGTTATAAAATGAACAGAGCAACTTAGAAATAGCTTAATATAGTCAGAAAGAGGCAATTATAATGTGTGACTATATTGCACACTTACAGAGTATTGCGTTTGCATATATTTGAGTATTCTTAACTCCACGTATAATCAGTGCTTATTTGTGCTGTTCTACAAATAAAGAGGAGCAATACTTGAATATACAGAGTGTTCCATATATGCAGCGAGTATTGTCTCTGTACTGTCTCTGTTTATATGTGCTGAGTATTTTTGCTGATTACTGCACATTACAAGAGATTCTTACAAATAGACACTGCTTATAACAAAGCAATATTCTCTATTTCATATAGTGTCAGAGGTGGCATAACCATCATGCTATAGCAGGGTGATACTGTTATAAACAAACCATCGTTCTTCTTCCCTTCATATGCATCCTCCTTTAAAATGTCTTTAAAATGATTGTATGAGATTCGTTTAGCTAAATGTGTTAAGTTTAACATTTTTCTATCAGCTTTCTTCGCCACTTTTATGTCAAGCTATGATATTAACAATGTTAACATTTGCCAATGAGTGTAAATGTTTTCGAAAACAATTTCACCTGCAATAATGGGCCGTGTTGGTTCACAACCACGTTGTTAATTTTTGGAATTCATTGATTTGATAGATAAATCTTTTTTTCATTCTTCGTGTGCATAAGTTGTAAGAATATCTTGTTCTAGCCCCTCGTGTGCCCATGTGTCGTCCGGCCCTGTACCCTAAGTATTTATATGGTGGCGAACGGTGAGCCCACACGGCCTAAGTGTGACAGCTCCATTAAATAAAACTATTTGCAAAATTGTTAAAATATGTTACGTAAGACAATTTCCTCACTTCCTCACTCCCATTATTGTAATAGAAATGTATGTATTGATGACACCAAGTCCCATACTTTTGATCTTTAGAATACGTGTTAGCTCCTATTATTAAAAACTCATAACTTACTGATACCCATGGCCTTATATCATACGGTTGTTGCAAACTTTGGTCATAAAACATGAACGCTTTTCAACGAATATATGTTTATTTATTAGCAGACGAAGATTTCGGTAGAAGCGAAAGCATAATTTATGTGTATACGTAAAGAGTATAAGTGAATTGAAATTGGGATTTTGCAAAAATATGCACTAATACGTATAGAAACAATTTTAATTTAATTTGTTTCACCAAAATTAAATATTTCCCCTTCCAAATTCCTTATGTATAAGATGGTTTTGATAATGTCACTATAATATGACTTTATGCCAAGTAATATTATGATTCCTACCAATACCTACTGTATATCTAAAGAATTTACTGACTTTGAAACACCATGTTACGTATAAGCCATTGCTTCTTATGAAAAGATAGAGCTATGCAACTAATGACGAATAATATCAGATAAGTTATAAAATGAAGGATTTATAAACACTCTACAAGTGTTCTGCGAAATCTCTATGTATTCACAAAGTGTCATTTCAATGCTAAAAGGATGTCTCAAGTGGGAGACAGCTAAGTAAATATGCATATATTCATAGACTATAGACCAACGTTTAATTGTTGCAATTGGGAACTATAACATGACATACTGTAATCAAGCATGAACCATCGTTTATTTATTTCCTAGAACCAGGCTGTGGCATATGGGGAAAGTGGATGGATGTTCCTGGAAAATGTAATCCACCAGCAGATTGTACACCACTTGTTCCAGTGGGTAAGAAACGACAGACATGTGTCATCACGACATACAAATGCCAAGTAGTAAGGCAGTGTACACCATGCGTAGATGCACTTGTATATGCGGTTCATGTTATTCAGTGCTTGGTAAAATGTCACATATTTAAGTCCATGTACACACACGAACAAAGACGGTTGACACATATATTAAGAACACGCATCAAATACAAATATACTTTGGAACCAAACAATTTTCATTTACCGAACAATCATAGAGTCTAAAATAGCACGGACATATAGTGACTTGCCCCACATAATTAATTACATGTACTTTCGCATAAAATCACTTGGGGTAAGTCACGTGACTTACCCCACATAAATGACACATGCATGTAGCATAAAACCATTCGGTAAATCACGTGACCAGTGACGTTGAAATTATTTCAAAATGAATGAAACAAGAGAGGAAAAAGAATTTGAACAAGATTCATATTCACAATTTAGAGAGGAAATTGACGAGTTATTAGATCATTGAAGCATGAGGCTACACGCGATCCTTTCTTAATAGAAGATACATGTACATGTTCGCAATTGGAGAATCACACCAAAGCTCTTGAATATATAGATAGCGCAGTCACGTGACTTACCCCACATCAAAACAGTGAACTATTACATTAGGACAGTATTCCTATAGCTGTTCGATAAAAATAAAAAATATGTCCACATTTATCTCATTCGTCCATTTAAATGGCATTGCATGGGTAATAGACACTTAAACCACACTTAAGTAGCAACACAATAGAATGAACGGTGCTTTATTTTTAAGAATATCCAGCTAAAAAAAGAGCAGTGTATTATTTTTCTATTGTTTTTTAAGAGTCTACACTTGGCTTTTGCTAGCCAAAACCAGTGTGGCATAAAAGACAATTGACTGTCACATGCAATGCACTTACGCTTAACTAATTATACCATATCCACGCCTTCAATAGTTGAAAAACGTTAAACT
The DNA here is from genome assembly GCA_903813345.2 of Owenia fusiformis. Classification (NCBI taxonomy): domain Eukaryota; kingdom Metazoa; phylum Annelida; class Polychaeta; order Sabellida; family Oweniidae; genus Owenia; species Owenia fusiformis. Next base: position 24,206,588 of record CAIIXF020000004.1, read on the forward strand.
GTACATGCCATGTTAAATGCACTGCACTCAAGCTGGGCTAATTACAGCCACTCACTTCTTAATAAGCTTACCCAAGTCAATACAAAAAAAAGAAATTCAATTTTTTTTAAATTGGATCTTTTGGTTCAATTTTGGGTTTAAGGAGAAAAAATTGTTTTGTCTAATACTAAGACTCGTTGTTTATCCCTAACATAAAAACAGAATGAAGCCAACTCTATAAAATATAAGCTAATTTTCATTGATTTCCTATTACACGATGAATTATTTGTAGGTCCAAAGCCAACAACAAAAAAACAGACAACCCCAAAGAAGACAACCCCAAAGGCGACAACAACAAAACCAGCGACAACAACTAAAAAAGTAGAACAGTGTCCAAAATATACCTGGGGACTGTGGGGGCCCTGTGATCGTACGGATTGTGCACCTTTTCTTGACTTCCCTGGTTTTCCACAGAATATAGAAGGCAACAAACGACAAGCGCCTTTTGGTTGTAAAAGCGTAGAGATTACAACTTGTAAACGCATTAGCACGGGCTGCACTAACTGTGGCGGCAAAATTTGCTCTCTGGATCCGCAATTTGAAATAAAAAATTTGAAATGCTGCCGTAAGAAAAAAACATTAAAAATTGAAAATAATTTGATTAATAACATAAACACTTTCATTGTTAAGTATATCATTTTTAAACGGTAAAATTTATGCTTGACTAAATTTTTTTGTTTTTGTTTCAGAAATCTGATGAACTTGAACACATTTCCAAACGCCAAACCTGAAACAGTGAAATACTAAACAATTATGATCACCATATCTTATCTAAATTTGATTACATAATAAAGACCAATTGATTGTTGCTGCAAAAAAATGTGTTTGTATATTGTACAATTAAAACCTTACTTTCATATATTCGAAATTATCCCTTCTGGTCCTTGCTTACGGAATTGTATGATATCAGTCACGGATATGTAACAACCCCACCCCCATCCTTTGTTCAAGAAACAGCATCACATTCTAAATCCGCAAAATCTATGACAGCATATCATACACTGAAAATCAAGTAAAAAATCATGGTCTGAAGGAGCCCAAATGGGAATGACCCATAATTCAGCATAGTTTTAACAAGGTGGATACAGGCACGTACATCAGTACGTAGAGTTAGTACGTAGAATTAATAAGCAATATTTTTTAGTATATTGTTATATTTACGTTATGAGATGTTGTTATATAAAATCCAACATAAAATGTTAAATGATGTTCCAATATTTATTAATGTTCAGGATAAATCCTACGCTAGTTGTAAAAGTTACATGTTGATATTATCCTGTTTGTTAGCTTAAAAGCCAACGGTTTTAAGTGTTAATTTAGAATTTCGATAGCAAGTTATGTATTTTTGAAGTTTAAATCTAAATGATGTTTGTGTTGCTTAAACCAAGAATGTCCGAAAAAGTGATTCTGTACTGGAAAGATGCTATCTTAACCAGATTCAAAAGAATGTTAAGACCGCCTCTTTTCCATATAAGGAATGCTAACGAAAGTAACACTCTTAAAATTTGAACCATACAATATGCCCCCTTCTAGTAAAATCTGATTTCCACATCAGATAAAATTAATTAAACAAGGAGTACAATAGTAATGTAAAAAGTGCAAAAATGTAGTTAAAATAAACCTTAATTTACATTGTGTTTTACAATAATTTTAAAAATGAAAAATAACCATTTTTACTAAATCACAACTATACAATATGTTTTCTTCAAGTTAAAGTTAAAGTATGCTAATCATAGAAAATAGAAATACAGAGCAAAGATAGATGGAACACTTTTACAGTTTATACGATAATAGATGTCTCTACTACAAAATACAACTAAACATATGATCATGTTCGTTACACAAAGTTAAAAATAGGATTATAATGAAACCCTTGGCTCATGTTACCTTAGCAACACAAGTTACTCTCTCCAAAATAAAACTACATCAAACTTCCGTTCTCCAAAATTGGCCCTTCACGAAGATAATCATATAACTAGAAATAAGTTTACATATAGTTAATGTGTTTCACCATAAAATCTATATCGTTTACAGATACACCTTAATAGTTTATCTGAAACAAAACATCAGAAATATATACACGACAAACTAGTACACTATGTCATTCAACGACTATACGTCCCAGAGAGTGCTGTAATATTCCGTGTTTTTACAAATAATGCATTCAAAAATATCATGTATTTTATATTAATACATTTTAAAATCATATGTACTTTAAATACTTTAAGTACATTTACAATTGATAGCTACATCTAGTGCTATATATTACATCACGGAAAATGCTCAACAATACGATGATACCATGAGAGTATTCCGAACAAACGGCGATATAAAAACACTGATATAAACATATCATAAAATGATGGTTTACAAATATGACATCTAACAATTATTACACAACCTGGCCTGGGCTGAAATTGGTATTATTCATAAATGAACCTCATATACGCGTATCAAATAATAGCATCATGATCACAATAGTCATTGCATAAAAATACTATCAAAATAGTCTCCACTTATCAATAGTGGACAAAATAGCATTCAAGTAGTCTCCCAAGGGACTCTCCACTCATCAATAGTGGACAAAACAACAATATTAGCTATCCTGTCTCAGTCTTAAAATTGTTAAAACACATTAATTACATGTAAAATGATAACACAACATACATTGTACTAAATATAATAATGCTATATAATATCTGCATTGAGATACGAATTGAGAACCAATGAAAATAAATTCATTTGTAAATCAAAATTAATTGCATGTTCACTACAGGTGACTGTTATTTCTGGGAGGAGCTACCAATGGTATCCAGACATGACACTCAGCTGATGCACAAGCAATGTTTACAATAAACACATGTTTATCAATTTAATTGACTGGTCAGATAACAAATAACATGTTATCCATAAACAAAATAATAAGTCTTAAAAATCATACAATTGCAGAACAATACAACACAATTCTAAAAAGTTGTGATGTTTAAATGATTTGTTATTCTAATAACTGAGTCTTATCAGATGTTGTGTGTAAACACAAAATTAGTCAGTCTGGTCAATGTCTTGCCTCACTCAAAATTAATTGAGATGATATCTTAACAGTTAAAGGGCTGGCTATTTCCCATCAGTGTCAGCTATCAAAATACTGCTATCCAGAGGTTGGCTATGCCTCATAGCAACAAGTCATATCGTAAACTAAACAAACAAAATGCATACAACACTCTAAAGTCAGATTTCAATTGATGAAAATAATGTATCACTAGTCTGTGCGTACAAAGTGATCCATAAAATCCAGCTAACTTGTGAAATGTTTAACTTCCATAGTTACGCATTTAAAATTAACTGTTCAAAGATCAAAGACAAAAGATTTCTGAGTCATTAGAAAAAATGATGTGATTATATGATAAAATAGATTACCTCCCCTCTAGGACAAAATTAAAATAAAATTATTAATTATCCTGTCAACCACTGATCTAGTTATCTATGCGAGAATTATCATTATAATCAGAATCCTAAACAATTTCAAATAAACACTCCAGCAAACTTTCAAAATAGCTGCAGTTCTCAAAGTATCAAAGATTTCAAAGACTAATTGTATTTCTTCACTTACAGTAACAAACATTGAAAATTTATTAGCGTCACTTGTCAACATTTTAAAACAAAAAGTTTGTTACAAATGATTTTAAACAAAGCATGCCTGTTTTATGTTACAAATATTTAGAAATTCAAAACTTTAAAGAATTTCTGGTCAAAACAGTACATGTACACTATAAATAATGCAATCACCATAACTCTCAGTGTCTCGTATGACCTATTAATCATATGAAACAAAGAAAACTCTATGTACCAGTCTCAGAAAACATGTAATACAAATTCATGGTTCCGATTACATCAATATAATCATGACTCTCATATTAATTGATAAAATCAATAAATGAAATCTTTAGTTTTGACAACAAATTCTTTTAAAATATAAGAAGAGATAAGTTTTGATTGTGAAGAAAAACATATTTCCTCACTGGTTCTTTAATTAGTTGAAAGCGATATCCAACAAGTGATACTGTTTCAAGAATTTTATCATATGCCTGAGGCTTTAAAATAAATTTCTCACAGCAATTTGCTCTCAAATGTAATTTCAAATGCAACACAAATCAAATGCAGAATATCATAAATGGTTATAGTTTCACTAATATATGATTATAATAGCTATAAAATAATTGTATATGCATGTGATATGATTTCCATGATGATCATTCATTCATCATGATAAGTCAAAAACAACTCATAAAATCACACCTTATTGGCACTTTTAAAAAAAAGTTCACTTCACAAAGTGTTTATTAATATTAATGGGTGTCTCTGTACAATGTTTACAAGAAATCTGGTTCTTGTCATAAAACAATACACACAGTGTTTTAAATCCATTAACACCATGCTAACGCCCAGTATACTTTCAACCAAATATTTCTTGTACAAGTATTTTGGGCATCCTATTTTTACCCCTTATTAGAATCTTATGGCTTTTCAAGTATTCTTTGCCATATGAATTCAAATTACTATAAGGTTCCCATGTCCTGGCTGATATTGGAAATCCTTTCCAATGAATTAATAATTCAAGACCCTTTGAACTATTTGCATACCTGCCTCTAATTATTTTTTCAATCTCAAATAAATCGTCTTCTTGATCATCCACACTACTTTGATTTGAGTCAATTAGTGGACTTGAATTACAATTGTTTGTATTATTTTGAGATAACTGAGTTTGTTGTGAGTTTGTATTACTTTCAGTATCTCGAATTTCTGGTTTCTCATTCTCTAACCACAACTCATGACCTGGGTTTAACCTGTCAAAATGTACTGGTTTCATTATTTTTGAATCACACAACCGCTTGATAATATAATTGGGACTTTCACCAACTTTTTCAACAATCACAAACGGCCCACAAAAATAATTAATGTCAAGTTTGTGATTTACATGTTTCTTTCTGTTAGGGTTCAGAAGATAGACAATTTGACCAGGTACATAATTATATACAACGGCTGATTTGTCATACCTATCTTTCATCTTCTGCCTTGCTTTTTCAAGATTCTTATCTGCTAAGTTTCTTGCAAATGTCATGTTCTCAACAATGTCTCTTGTTGATTCTGTCAATAGCTCTGTCTGACTTAATAAAAGTTCATGATGAATAGGCAACAAAGGATCTCTGTTATATAATTGAAAATAGGGCGACAACTGAGATGACGCATTTGGCGTTATGTTATAACTAAAACAAATGTATGAAAGAATCGACTCCCAACTTGCTTGATTATTGTTTTCAATATACATAGAGATTCCGTTGTAAACAAATTCATTAATCCTCTCAGTTTGACCTACAGTTTGATGATGGTGAGCTGTACTGCATAATTTGTTTATATTCAAAACCTTGCAAACTTCTTTTACAACCTTTGATGTAAATGCGCTTCCTTGATCAGTTATAATTTCAAGTGGAAAGCTATGTTGTAAAATGAATTTCTCTACCAATAACTTTGCTGTTGTCTTAGCATCGATTGATTTACAAGGATAAGCTGCTAAATACTTTGAGTACCCATCAACTATTTGAAGTATATATTTGTTTTTATTTTGTTCCGACTCCTCAAAGGGACCCAAGTGATCACAAAATACTTTGTGGAATGGAAATTTTGACACAATCGGTTCTAACTTTGCATGTTTGATTGGTCTAATATGTTTTCTCTTTGTACAGGATTCACAACCTAGCACATACTTTCTTACATCATTAAACATAGAGTGCCAATAAAATCTCTGCCTCAAAGTAGAATAGCATTTAGTTATTCCTACATGCCCCCCTCCTAATATATGTGTATGGTGTCTATGCAGCACCTGTGTTCTCAATTGTTTTGGAACAACTAATTGTAACACTAATCTCGAGTTTTTGTCACTTGATCCAGCAAAGATAAACAATCTGTACAGCACATCGTCAAGGAGTACAAAATCTTGATTCTGGCGTGAAATTATGTTTGCTAACTTGTCATTGTTTAAAGGCAAACTTGAATCAGATAAATAGTTTTTCATTGCTTTACAAAACTCATCACTGTCTTGTGCATTTATTAATTGATCTTTTCCAAAATCTGAGTAATGATTGTCTACCATTTCTTCGTATTCATTTGGTATTTTCACTTTCTTGTTTCCAGTGAGATATGGTTCATTTTCAGAACTTAATATACACCTATCTTTCAAATCACTTTTTAAAGTGTTTAATGTGATATCTTTCTCAGACATTGTTTTGCATTCATTGACACAATTTAATTGCGTTTTCATTTCTCTGTCAGTCATGCAATTAAATGGCATTACTTTTTGTAATTCATTGTTTGTTTGTTTTGTCTTCTCACTAGTCTTATCAGTTTGGTCTAACTTATCGTAAGGGATCCTTGACAAACAATCTACATGAGCCATGGATCGACCTGGTTTGTATATAATTTGGTACTCAAACTCTTGCAAATACATTCCCCATCTCAATAGACGACCCCCTATGTCTTTTTTCTTTTTAAACAGACTTGTAAGTGGTTTGTGGTCAGTGTAAATGGTAAATTTTGATGATGCTAGAATTTGATGACATGATTTAACAGCGTCATATACTGCCAGACCCTCCAATTGTGTAATTGGGTAATTTCTCTCGGCGGGTTTTAACTTTCTACCCCCATATTGAATCACTCTATCAATTCCATCTTGTTTTTGTTGCAAAATAAATGCAATTGATTCTGTACATGCATCAGTGTATAATTGATATGGAGCATTTGAATCTGGAAATGCTAGAATAGGTGCAGTTTTCAGATTACTTTTCAATTTCTCAAATGCATCTTGACATTCACTCGTCCAGATATATTCGTTTTGTTTAGACAAAATGTGATATAAGGGTTTAGCAATATGGCTGTAATTTAGAATACTTCTCCTATAGAAACCAGTCATACCCAAATAACGTTTCAATTCTGTGACGTTCTCTGGCCTGGGGAATTTCTCAATAAGTTTAATTTTGTTTTCATTTGGAGATATGCCCTTTTCTGAAATTACATACCCCAAATAATCTACCTCTGGCTTGCAAAATTCACACTTGGAACCTGACAATCTCAAATCTGCCTGTCTTAGCCTACCTAGAACAGTTGCTACGTCCCTAAGATGATCTTCAAAAGTTTCTGAGTACACAATTAAATCATCCTGATAACAGAGACATATCTTGTGTTGAATACCACTCATAGCCAAATCAATTGAGCGCTGAAGACCAGCTGAACTTGTCACTAAACCCATAGGAGCAACATTCCATTCATAAAGACCTTTATGACAAGTAAAGGCAGTTATGTGTTTACTATCTTCTGTCAATTTAATTTGATAAAATGCATTTTTCAAATCCAGAACAGAGAAATACTTCGGCTTAGCTACCCCTATGCTGTTTAGACTATCAATCAAATTTGGCATTGGATATTGGTCATTTTGTAACAATGGGTTAACAGCTCTGTAATCTAAACATACTCTCCAATCACCTGATTTCTTTTTAACCAAAACTACAGGAGCTGAGAATTCACTTGTTGAAGGTCTTATTCTGTCTTCAGTCAACATTTTGTCAATAAATTCGTCAATAACTTTTCGTTGACTTATACTAGCCCTATAAGGTCTGCAGTTAGTTGGTTTACAATTAGGATCTTTCAACCTCAATTGTTGTTCAAATAAAGTACATGATCCTAAAGTAGGATTTGTTTCAATAAAAACATCGCTATAAGAATCAATTAAATTTTGCAATTTTTCTGTTTGACTCTCATTGAGACTATCTGATGTTACACTGATCGGAACTTGACCTGAGTTTGTGTTACTATCAAATTGGTGTTTATTGGAATTAGAATTGTTTTCATTAGATTTTGATTCAGAAGCTGAAACTGTCATGCATTCTTTGTCAAATGCTTGATTTACAATGGACTCAAGTCCAAGAGGTTCGAAAGTTCCTAAATTACTTCTTTCATTAATTGTAACACAATGGTCGTTTCCGTTGAAAATGCGGATATGTATAGTATTATCTCGACATTTATCAACCACCCTAGCTATACCTATATTCAAAGTTCTAGTCAGCTTTCTGCTTGGAGATATCAGACCCTCTACTCCTTCGTGATTTATGGTTTTCACAGAACACACCACCTCACACTTTGGTTTGATTGTAATAGCATTTTCTGATGTAATCTTAGATGATGATGGCATTGTAATTTGATTACTCTTAAAATCAATATTTGCATTGCAAAATTTTAGAAAATAACGACCGAGAATCACGTCGTCAAAAAGATTAGCCATGGAATGCAATGCAAATTTAAAACTAACGTTTGAAACAGTTATTGTAGGCATTACCATATTTTTATGTTCATTTTTGAATTGTCTGCTAATCTAACAGAGTCGAAAATTGGTTCCAATAATTTTAAATTTTTCATTCTAGGGTTTGCAAGTATTGATTCGTTAATAAATGATTTTGAAGCACCTGTATCAATTAATGCTACTAGAACTGTTCCATTAATTTCAATATTTATTCTGGCATCATCATCTAACTTGATAACAGGCAATGGTACACGCTCCTCAGGTGTATCATGCCCGCTATCTAGTTTAAATGCTTATTGTTATGCTTATTTTGAGGGGAGTATCGTCCCTCTGATAGGTGCTGTTTCTTTAGAAAGCAGTACGCTTCAGTCTGATTAGTTCTGTTGCAGTAAAAACACCGCGTGCAGGTGCACGGGAATTCCAACGCTGACGTTGAGGAGTGTCCCACATGTCCCATTCAGGTTCAGCTTGTTTTTGTTGTGGATACCATTGTCGCTGTTGTTGTTGTTGTTGTTGTTGTTGTTGTTGTTGTTGTTGTTGTTGTTGTTGTTGTTGTTGTTCCGATTTTGCTATTACGGAGCAAAGATCCTTGACGCATCTTGTTAATTCTTTGACGTCTTCATGCTTTTCGTTTGATCGGTTGATCGCCGCCACGGAGTTTGATGTGCACGAATAATTTGCTGCTTCTGAAGTTTTTGCAGCTTCGACAGCTTCGTCAAAAGTTGTTGGTTTCGATTTTATAACATCTGCTCGAGTTTTTTCATTGAGTCCACAAATAAATTTTAATTTTAAATCGTCAATTTCAATATCAATTTGACTTGCCTTTGTTAGAAAGTAGTCTGAGTATTCTTGTACTGTAAGGTTATTCTGCTCCTTGGTGAAGATATCTTGGATAGATCTCCAATCGTCCTGTTTTGAGTATTTTTCAATAAATTTTTCTTTTAAAGTGTCGAAGTCCTCTAAAATATCCAACGGTAATTTCCTGATCCATAAAGTGGTGGTTTCTGGAATTTTGAGTTTCAGCATAGATAATTTCTCTTGGTCATTCCAGTTATTAATCAAAGAAACGGCATCAAAGCGTTCGAACCATACGATTGGGTTATCAGTGTTCTTAAATTCTTGGATGGAGCTTAAAGCTTTCGCCATTGTTTTTCTATCATCAAAGTGTTCTAAATTTAAATTGTTCCTTTGTGGTATGATTTCAATGTTTCCTTGATTTTCTTCTTGACTAAATAATTGTCTTCCCCGAGTGTAGAAATTACGTAATGACTTGATGGGTGTATCCATTTATGATGAAGTGTTCATGAGGCCGGGATCCTTTGGAGCGTCCACCATGTTATATTTACGTTATGAGATGTTGTTATATAAAATCCAACATAAAATGTTAAATGATGTTCCAATATTTATTAATGTTCAGGATAAATCCTACGCTAGTTGTAAAAGTTACATGTTGATATTATCCTGTTTGTTAGCTTAAAAGCCAACGGTTTTAAGTGTTAATTTAGAATTTCGATAGCAAGTTATGTATTTTTGAAGTTTAAATCTAAATGATGTTTGTGTTGCTTAAACCAAGAATGTCCGAAAAAGTGATTCTGTACTGGAAAGATGCTATCTTAACCAGATTCAAAAGAATGTTAAGACCGCCTCTTTTCCATATAAGGAATGCTAACGAAAGTAACACTCTTAAAATTTGAACCATACATGATAGCCATTAAATGTCGTTGATATTAACAGACATGGCACAGGCTTTAATAGAAAAACAGAATTTGACTCTACTTGAAAATATAAATTATGGTAAATTTCCCCACATGCAGTGAATAGCCTCGATTTGTTTATTTTACTCTTATGTGTACAATATGTTGATGTTGTATTTTTGTATACCAGCATGCTGTAATATATCATTCTTTTGAAATCTGATTTATTTCGCACAATGTTATTTCATGTTCGAAAGGCATGACAAGTTCAAAAATTAAATATTCAATCCATACAGTTAATCTGTTGATGAATCAGATTAAAAACACGGGTAAACAAAATCAGAAGGTATTGTGTTCTTCTAGAGCGCTGTACAAACCAAGCTATATTACGTAGTAGCCTGGGCAGAATTTTTTAAGGGTCACTTTGTCTTTGATAACTTTTTTAAATGTCAGAATTATCAAAAACGATTATATATTTGAAAACTAAGGTAAAATTCTGACATAAAAATATTTAAGAAACATCTCTTGATTTATTAACATTATAGGCGTTTATATTAGGAGTAATGTGAAGGCATGATTCATCATTTTGTCTCATATTTGATCAAAAATGGCAGCATATTTTGTATATTTAATGTTCAGTTGAAAGTTAATATTTAAGCAATGTCATACGCCTATGAAGTCATGTAGACTGCTGCCTTGGAAATGATTGCATTTAAAATCGTTCATGATTTTAAATAACTTACAAGTACTTGGTAAACTCGAAAATGTTCATACATTGTATGTGCAGTGTAATGATAGGGTCGCAGGACTTACTTTTTTACCATTCCATTGTTACCTGTAGTTGATTAGCAACCCTATAGTAGTTTATATCCGAAGGACACGTGTACGCTTTTATAGAATTCATCATTTTGACATAACATATTTTACAAAACTTTTATGACATTGGGAGTCGGCTATATATCGATAAAGAGCTTGCCTAATAGTATATAAAACTAATGACCGATTACGTAACCATGAGATAATGTTACGCAATTAAAGCGCATACTCCTGGTTATGCAGCCTAATCATTAATCTTTGAGAAAAGAGCCCAAAAATAAGTATACTCGTGAACGGGAGATGAATTTAATGAATAAAAATGCTCTGTGAACAATCAGATACGCCGTTCCCCAAAGATTGAATGAATGAGGCCTGGTTATATTAGGATAAAGTAAGTGTTAGTATGATGTAGGTGTATGTATGCTAATACGGAGAGCGCCGTAGAATATAGGCATTTTCTTATCATTCCCCGCACTTGCTCTTACAAACTGAACAAAATAATCATTTATTTAGCAATGGCTGCGTATGCCGAGAGTAACGTTTATTGATGTCTATGTGGGTACAATGAAATTTTGGTTATATCGTGGTTAGCTATGTGGTCCCAGAGACCGTGTTAACGTCTGAAATGCCTCTGACTCAACTTCGGCCTACCAACCTGAAAAAAAACCTTTATAGGGAAACATGCAGGTGGTTCACCCGCCTGAATGAAGCAGAGTCACTCTGTAAAACAAGATTTAGAACTTGGCAGAAAGACGTGTTAACCCGGGGTGTCAACTTTCACTCCCGTTAAACTTTTTATAAAACCTGAATAATGTTCATTGGTGCAGCCCCAGAAGGCTTCGTATGATGCAGCCCCAGAAGGCTCAACCCCAGAAGGCTTCATCTGATACAGCCCCAGAAGGCTTTATAATACAGTCCAAGAAGGCTCGGCCCCAGAAGGCTTCATCTGATACAGCCCCAGAAGGCTTCGTCTATAACCCATAAGGCATTACTGTCCAGAATGGTTTGTTCTTTGTGCTGCCCCTGAAGGCCATGTTCTCTGAAAATAAACTATAAACGTGTTATTTTATGATATTAGAGCCATTTCGTATATTCTATTTTAAAATGTATAACATATTTTTTAATTTTAACTATTGTACAATTTTTGTGGCTGAAATTTAGGTGTTACTCGTGTAGGCAAAAAGCCGAGAATGACTACCTTAGTTTCATACTCATAGTCTGATTTCCATCGACCATGTGACTTGAATACTCTATCAGGTATACCAAACCTTGCGGCTGCCGTAGCCCCTCCAGCTCTCAAACTATGAGTACCAAACTTTTCCAAGTCAAAACCTATGTTTTTGATGGCATTTATTACCATAGCCCTGCAAGCCGAATAGCTCAGTTTTGAGTTTGTGTTTCTAAGAACATAACCATTTGACTTGAATGTCAATGCTCTTAATATATATTCTTCTGAATCTTGTTTGATTTTTGCCATTTCAAAATACCTTTGTAACCATGTATATGGACAGAGCTTGTTACAAGTTTTTGCAATAATAACACTGTTACCGTTTCTATATACATCTGTCTTAGATTTTTCTACAAATATATCTATATGTGTTTGTTTGAATTGTATGTCCTTCGATCTTAGCCTAGAAATGTCATCATTTCTGAAGAAACCTGCATACGCTAATATCATGAATGTAATTGTTCTTAATGATTTAAGGTTAATGTATGAATTGTCCGAATTGTCTACAATTTTTTCTAACATTTCTGGAGTAATTGGTTGTTTTTTGACTGTCCCTTGACCAAGAGATCTTTTAGCTGATTCTATTAGTTTATTTATCATTATGTTATCGCATGGATTTGGTATACATGCCGTTTCATGTGCCCATGCTATGGCGTATTTTCATTGTTCACTATACTGTCACTGCATTTTGAATCAAGCTGAGTAAATACAATGCTACGTGAATAGTTTTTGCTGGTAAATATTTTACATTTTCAAATGTGTTACACCATTTTTTTAAATTACTGAAATTAGCAGTATAAGATCTGACCGTAGAATCCTCCTTGGACTTTAATAGTTGGCGTGGTAGTTCATCGAAGAGGATTTGAAGCTTTGGTTCTGTAATGTCCTTTTGTAATTCTGACCATTGCTCTGTCTTCGTTATTTCGTCGAATACACCTGAAACATATTACATTACAAGGCAAATATATGCATTCTATACCAGAACCTTGTTGGCTGACGAACCCTGTGATTCATTTACATTAATTTTTTCATCAAAATAACTTCAATGCTAAAGTTATACCGTGAAATTTGCTACCTAGAACAGAATCTTTCTGTGAACCTTATATATATACATTTGTCCCCATAGGAATCTCAATCACCTGTGTGATAAATTCTCGGTACCTGATACCGTTATGCAACAATGGCCAATATGCCGCGCTGTTCCACTTCAGAACAATTAATGTACTTCTTGCTCTCTGAAAACATGCATATTTCACTGCTTTGCAAACCAATTTTATTGGTGGTACTAGCCAGTTATTTTCGTCTTTCCAACTCGCAGAAAATGCATCTACTGCCTCTGTACCTGGGCACCAATATTCTGAGTTGAATCGGTTTACCTGATTGTTTTCGCTAGAAGCAAACCTGTCTACTGTATGCTTACCCCGAAGCTGGTCCAGCCATGTAAATACCCATTTGGCAATTTTCCAATCTTCTGTCTCAACTATGCGACTTATTTCATCGGCTATGACATTATTCTCTCTTGGAATCCACTGAACTGACAACCTGACGTTGAACTGCTTACATAGCATAAAGATAGCTAATGTTAATACTGTAAATCTAGTTTCATGCTACCTTTTCTGATAATATTTACAATGTTAGGATTATCTGTCGACCACATGACTCTTTGATTTTGGATTCTATGTTTCAAAGATTGTATTACTACCTGTACTCCTTTGAGTTCTCTCCAGGTTGAGCTGTTTGTTTTCTCAGAATCGGAAAATGTATAATGAGCTTTTTCTGTCTCATATTCTACGACGTACCCACCACAGGCGTTCCCAGATGCGTCTGAATAAACTAAGTTAGTACATACTTGTTATTGTTCTATTTTCTCACCTTCCATGTGTGGCAAATTGTCTCTCCAGAACAGTATTTCTTGCCTGGCACCTACAGATAGGTCTATTCTTACATCCCAGCCTGACCTGCTGGCCACGACAATTTGTAAATGTTTTGTCATAAGATAACAAATATTACCTATTGCAGGTTGCAAAGAAACAATCTTACCTACAACCCTTGCTACCTCTCTTGCTGTAGTATTCTGTCTATTGCTACACAGCGCATGTACATCCTGCATTATTTTGAGACGTTTGGTTTCAGGAATAGATATAGTGAACTGTTTCAAATCAATCTGAAAACCTTACCATTTGATATTTTGAGTTGGTTCCCATATTGACTTTTCGTCATTTGGTATAAAACCACTTGATATCAAATCTGACCTTACTTGATGCGACTGATCCACCGCTTCTTCAAGTGTTTGACACACACAAAGGGCATCATCGAGGAATGCTACTATACTCATACCTTTGCTCCTCCATCTTGTGACAAGAGGCTTCACAATCTTTGTAAATACAAGACCTCCTGTTGATATACCAAACGGTAACACTGTAAACATATAATACTTGTATTTCGTATTCTCACCTACTTGCCACTTGAACCCTAGATATTTCTGATGTACCTGTGCAATAGATATATGATGGTATCCAATTTAATATCAAATGAAAACATATAAGCATCTTTCTTGAAATACTCTCTAGCTACCTTAAGGTCTTCTAACTTAACCTTGTCTCTTATAATATAGGGATTGACGTGTCTAAGGTCTAGTACTAACCTTCGCTTACCCGCTGAACTCTCTGCGACCGTCAGTGGATTGACAACATGAGGTGGAAATTCTGTTTCTACAATTTTTCCATCACATAGCAATTCTTGAATAGCATCTGTTACAAAATCTGAATTTCTAATAGCAGAAGCATTATTTTTGAGTTCTGCTTTGTCTGGTCCTGATAAAAAGGGAATAACATAACCTTTTGAAATAATGCTTTTTACATAACTATGCGCATTGATTTCTTGTGACCAAAATTCGATGTGTCTTTTCAAACTGTCTTTAACATGTTTTGACTCTGATTCAATAACACAATCTGACAACGTACCCTTCTTACTGCTTTCCTTGGCTAGTGTTCTGCTGTTTTTCCATGTATGTTGAATAACACTCTTAGGCCCAGTGACCTTTGCCTCCGCAGGCACGGCAGATATCGTTCTCTCGTGAACGCCCACTCCTTTGGTTTTGCTGACCATTGCCACTGGTCTTGCTGTATTTGGCTTGCTGACCGCTGCTGGTGCCTTCTTCTGGTTGTCTTGAGTCGGTGCTGCCTCTGAAACTTGACCTTTTTTGGTTTAATCTATTTCCACGTTTTTTGGAAACATTTCTAAATGAAATTGATTGAGCCCTTCTAATCTTTTTATCATCATCGCTATCACTTGCGATGGCTTTCTTTTCATACTCTTCTACGGTTGCCCAGCCTGTTTCGCTATCATCGGCGATTTTAATTAGCTTGTTTCTATGATCTATAGCTGACATACCTGATGTTAGTGTTGCCATTGCTTCTTCTGGCGAGTTGTTGCTAATCTGCTCCATGGCCGTTGATATAGAATCTTTCACGCCCATGTTATGCTCATACTGTACACAATGCGCCTTGTGTTTGAACAAATGTTCGTCACTTTTGAGCTTCTTCACAAACGATTTGTTTTCCGCCGTCAATTCTCTTTTGAGATTGTCCATTTTTCTATCCAATAATTGTTCAAAATACTACTTTTCTATTGGCTACTACTTTACACTCAGAATCTAACCTCGTTCTATTTCAGCAACTGCTAACAAAATGATCAGAAAATTATTTTCAATCTCATTCATACTTCAAAACGATAGAAAATATAAGTTACTGTTTAGCAAACGAGGCGCGAAAGTAAGCAATATGTAAGGATTGAACACAAAATGCAGCACAACTTATCCAAGATTGCATATTGGGGCGCGGTAAATATGGTCCATCCTATATAGGCACCCTTCTACAGAATATCTCAGTGGAGACAAAGTTCGAATGAGTACACCTCGCGTGCACGTTTTACCATTTTTCATGTCATTCCCATCCTTGGAATGCATTTGAATTTTTCCTTAGCTTTACAAGGGCCTTTGAGATGGCTGTTTTGGGCCCTTGAGATTATTTTGGACCCACTCTCATCACACCCCAAACATAGGGATGCCACTTAATAACATCCTCTTGAACACAACCACGACCATTTCAAAAGAATTCAGTTCATGACCCCCGGAATATGCCTTGTTGTATTTGAAGATTGGTCAGATGATGCATTACATCAGGATTGTATCTTTAACAGCATGACCCTAGAAACCTATGACAATTTCCAACAGAACATTCAAATTCACGAAAATTGCTGCCATGTTTGAACAAATATGAGACAAAATGAGACAAAATATTACTCTAGTTTTTAAATATGTAATCTGTTTTTGATTATACTGAAAATTAAAACAAGTTATTCAAGAAAAAGTGACCCTTGAACAATTTTGTCTGGGCTACTAAATATTTTGCTTGAAACTTGAACACGTTCACAAATATTCATTAATGTATCTTAAAGATACAACCTGATAAACAATTTATATATATTTATATACAGGGTGGTCAGAAATGGAAACCCTGCCACTATTTTCCACACATCTCTGTCATTAAAAAAAAATACTCCTTGATTTTTTCCATAATTTGTACATCATTCAATCAACAGCCTGCTAATATCGTACTCCATGGCCATCAGAATGATAGTTTCGATTTTACAGCACTTTAAACAACATGCTCCAATGGTCACTTTTGCACTAGAGGCAAATCTGTGCATGTCTTCTAAAATGTCCCTTGCTTCTTACAGTGAGGAAACGCCAAAAATTTAGTATTTCTGTACATATTACTCTGTATCCAAAACCGTTCTGTCCAAAATGTAAGTTTGGAAGGATTGAGGATGCCTTTCAGTGAAAGCAACAAGGCTACTTTTAGAAACTGTTTCAATGTTAAAGGATAGGTGGAACATGAATAACGCAGATGCGAGTAGGTAGTTACCAGTTTCATCATCAGGTGACTCGTTCGGGTCAGATAGCATGGTAAGTTCCCTTTAAATTAAATTACATCTGTTTTAGTGGTTCAATTTTCATATAACCCTAATGTATCTAATAGTTATGCAAATTGAATTATGCCCAGTGAAAGAAAATGTTACCTGTCCAATACTAGAAAAGATATTTCATATATTTTTTTGTAATTTTTGGAACATGTGGTCTATGGGGAATCACCCCAAACTAGAAGTCACACATACAATAAAGGACGGGATAATTATGATACCCTATAGTTCATCATTAAATATTTCCAAAGAATTCGGCTTATCCATTGCTGAGAAAATTCTTGTCAAGCGGCTCCATTTTTGGGACATAAATTATATATTATACTAATTTTTTTCATTTTCATTTGAGTTAATTACATATCTCAAACGGGCATATACGTGTTGTAGGATAATGTAACATGATACCCTAAGGTAGAAACAACTCCCCGTATTAATCTGACAGGAGCTGGTATCTTTATCCTCGCTAGGACCACCGACAATTCAAGCCAGCATAGGCCTTTTATCGAGTTACACACTACTATACCTTGCATTTGGCTTTCATGAGCAACCCATTTGGCTTATTAGTAATGATTATATATTTGTTTTTATTTGTCTGTTCCTTATTAATGGTTTATCGGTTGAAAGTTAGATGTTGATAAGGTACTTTAAAAAATATACTAAACAATCCAATTAGACAAACAAAGTATCTTATGCATTTCTAGGTGTTAGGTATGGTAGTGTATCACTCTAGTAATCTACTTCTCTGGTGTACTTTTTAGCATAAGCTGGCTCCTGTCACTGCATGCTAGATTGAACCCAGGATCTTGGATCTTCAGCAGTCATATATTTTTGCTGCCTGTTTTGTGAAGCGGTCATAGTAACGAACGTCGCAATTCGTCAATTTATTCATGTGTTTACGAATGAGTTGATATAGTTATGAATAAGATGAATTAATTGTAAAATTAAAATTTTGTAATATACTTGGGATGGTCGTTTTTGTGTTGTCGATACTTTCATGAATATGATTGATTAATTGTAAATTGAATTTGAAATTTTGTAAGATACTTGACATGATCATTTTTGTGTGATCGGCTACAAATATGTATGCAAATGTTAAAAGGGAATGGACTCACAATAAGCATTACCAGTATTAAAGAACACAGCAAGTAAAAAAAGCATAAAAGAGTAGAACATTCATAAGGAAAACAACTACTAGTATCCCATATCAAACTTGAAAATAAACAATTTCTAATACCCCTTCCCATAGCATTCAAGTACCATTATCACAATACAAGACAACTAAAACACTAATATGAAATATAAGGTATTGGCAATGATTCATAAGAATATCACACTTGTGGACATATACAGGTAGAGCTGCGCAATAAATGGTGATATCGCTCTATTTAGAAATTTAAGACTGATTATCCAATAGATGGCGAAATAAGAAAAAACATGAACAAATCAATAATCTTATATAAAACGTCAACACGTGATTACAATTGCATCCAATCAAAATAGAGATCGGGCGATTTTCACATAAGCACAGGAGGTGACGCATGCGCATGCTCTGTTGCTCTTTAGTAAATCATTATAACGGGGCATAATATATTATTCAATAACAATGGCAATTTTATACTTTTATTCAGTTGAATTAGTTGAAAAAATAGGCCGTCAAATAAATTTTTCGATCTGTTCGGTTGTGTGTGTTTAAGGACTAATATATCAAAAGTTTTGAATTGTTTCAGTTGCTGTGAATTAAAAGCATGAAATACTCTATTTGACACATTGCAACGGTATTGTTATGTATAGTTGCTAACACGTCAATTTGTGCTTTTTCGACACAATGCATACTGGACGCATCTTTATTGCTGTCCTTGTCATAGGACTGGCACTATTAGGTGAGTTAATATATCTTTTAATGAAATGGTAAAAATACAATCACTTGGAAATAATGATAATACCGCTCTGGTATTTCTTTCTAATATTTACTAGTGTATTGTTTATGTTAAAGCTTTGATATTCATCCAACGATGGCTTTTCTTCGTAGTGCACTTTCTATTTACTTTTAATT
This sequence comes from Owenia fusiformis, assembly GCA_903813345.2. NCBI lineage: Eukaryota > Metazoa > Annelida > Polychaeta > Sabellida > Oweniidae > Owenia > Owenia fusiformis. Next base: position 24,225,748 of record CAIIXF020000004.1, read on the forward strand.
TAGGTGTTTATTTTAGTTACATGTACCTTTTCTTTGGTCTTTTGTTCATCAGCATGACAAGAATCTTAGAGACCTGAATGACAAATTCAAATTCAGAAATATTACCAAAAGTCAGTCTTAACATTTAAAAATATGTTTAATTGGAAAATAACCAAAGTGAGTTTATTTCGCCCAAATATAAACTTTAACCTTGGAACAAAATAGTAATCCCAGCTTTTATGATTATATATCGTCTTTATGTTCCAAAAGTTATATCGATATTCTTTAAAAAAGAATTATACATAACTGATACTAAGAAAGAACGAATGGAAATATTGATACGTTGAATCTACTTTTACAGCTTTACAGTAATATTTTGAAACATATTCTCAAATGTTTACTTTGATAAAGGTGAACTTTTAAAATTACTTCAGTAATATTTTGACAAATAATGCAATAAAATTCCCAAATGGTCGTCAGTTTTGCTTTACATATATACAACTAAAGCTATATGGGTAAATAGCTTAATATATACAGGAATCAAGGTAACTGGCGTTCTCACTTAGTTATTTCTTGTTAAGACTTTCTAATTAGATTCACTCCTTAATACAAGGGTCGTTCGAAAAGTCTTGCACGACAGCTTCTCAGTACTGCATTGCAAGGCCACGCACAGATTTTTTTGGAAAAGAGGGTATATCCTTTTTTTAAATTCAACTGATAAATTGTTTTTGAATAGTTGATATTCTTATTGATTCGTTATGAATTGTTAACTGATTAAGATTCATTTAAATAGTACAGTATAGTGTACTATTATGTGACATCAGTATTGAAAATATAAAATGTAATTGCATTATAGTTTCTGAGAGTTATGCTGGCAAGGGTGGAGGAAAGGGCAAGAAAAAGATGTGCAAGCCCTGCAAATCCAAATGCAATTATGGAAAACGCTGCAAGAAAATCTGCAATCTGAAACCGGTATGGCTATTTATTGTATTATATTTAAGATTACAATTCGTCTTCTTAATATTGAACACGGGATATATCCCGTATATCTACGGTCGTAGCCTTGCCCAAGTCGGTCTCTTTTACTTATCTTGATTTCTATTATGACCGCCTTGTACCAAAGAGAAAGCCACGTGCTTAACCGACAGTTTGTTGATGTCGGTATAATTTGACCAATCAACGACGGCCCTGTAGCGTTAGCTCATTATTATGCAGGGTCAAAAACAAGTACACTTTTCACCGGGACTTTTCACGAACAAATCTCGCACGAATCTGAGCACGAATTCATCATAAAAATACAAATATTTTATCAGATAAATATCAATGAGAGTTTAGTGGATGCCGGGGCATCGATCGGATAACCAAAGGTGAGAAGATTTCAACAATAAACGTTGAAACGATCGCCTAACATGTAGGCTTCGATCACCGATCGACGACAACATGACCCGCTAAATTGGACTAGGTCTTCGTGCATTTTCATAGCGAAATCAGTTTTAAATCAACATTGAATCGCATGATTTAATTTATATTAATGACTCTTACCTTCCAATGTACATTTAATTACATAATATTATATATTGTATGTCTAACGAAACACTCGATCAGATCATTGAATTTCAAGTCGTAGATGTGAAGTTTGTTTTGTTTATGCGGCTCAACCTGATAACGTTTTGATTGGTCATTCAGCCTGAAGTCACACGTCGTGTCCACGCGATATCTGTCAATCAATAAGGTTTCGCGATACCCCTGATAGCTTAGGGATTACGGAAATCTCGAAACCGTTGAATATTTCAGCATAATAACAGCGGAGATGTATTGGATTGTACAAGGCGGTAATAATTCAAGATCGGATAAGTAAAAAAATACCGACTTGGGCAAGGCTACTACGGTCGTAATTTACGTAATTAACCTTGAAGATAGACCCAGAAACCCCTCCTTGAAGGAGCCCTGTGTTCTTTTATGTGCACTTATACATAGACATACGTACACACCACAGCCTTTTGTACGAGTTGCGGACCACTCAGTCAAACACCCTGAAGTACTTCACGCAAACAAGCAAATTTAGTCTTGCCTGAACCGGGGATCAAATCTGGGACCTATTGCGCAGGAGGTACATGCGCTACCGCTGAGCTACACAGGTGGACTTTACTCAAGAATATAATACTTGATTTAACTTAAACTTTTAACATGGATTTCTGAAAAGTCACATGCACTTTTGTATTCGATTACAGACATTCGACATTGCATTCTATCTTATCATTTCGAAACATGTCATAAATTTGTTTTTTGCACAATTATATTATATTTATGTACATATATACTGTACTCCCGGTAATTTTCGCGCGCTACTATATTTTGCGCTTTTCGTTAGTTTTGAAAAATTCACGAAAGGCAAAACCATTGGTTGAAGGAACAACCATGGTTGATATCAAAGCCGAAAGAGTGATCCTGTATGACAAATTCACAGAATAGCCGCGAAATTTAAAAAAAATGAAAATTAGTGAAATATAATATAATTTGAAAATGTTACTAATATATGATAACAATCAAGTTGTATCATTCTAGGTCATCATCAGTGTGTGATGTCAAATCTCACATGAAAATGACAAACTACAAAATAATAACGGAAAATAATCAATATTCCATCACCCCTATCAAATAACCTCTTTAATTCTATAATTACTCATACTCAGTATGGAAGATTAACTCATTTGACCCTTCTAAAAAGAATAGTCTGTTGTAATTTTGCTTCACTTGTTCTGCTCTTTAATTAAGGTGTGACATATCCTTGCTATGTTCAACAAAACAAATGCTTTAAAACAAGGATTTTCCCTATGCATTGGTTTCCTTGTTTTTAGGGAACTAAATGTGACGACAAGTGTTGGAAGAATTGTATGAAAAAATCTAAACCGATGCCCGATGAACTCCAATATTGCATGGATAAATGTAGAAGTGAGTAAAGTTTATTTGAAACATTTGAAAGTGCAGTTCTTTATTCTTATGTTTGAATCACCAGGGCCTATGACATTGTGCAATCCTAGAATTGATCCTGGTTGTTGTCGTGGTAATTATGCATTGGTTTTTAGTAACCATAAGAACCCAGCTTCAGAGAAGTCATATAACGTCGGCCTCTGACCTCCCCCCAGGGGGAAGGGGGATGTTAGACGTTGTTTCTTTTCACGTTAGATCATGGTTTTGGGATATATATGGTCTACTTTTCTTATGACAGATTGACACTTACAGTTTGCTTGTCTTGTTGGGTTTCTTTAAAGTTTTTAGTCACTTTCCCTTTGTCATTTGCGCTTATATAGTCCTCATCCTACTGCTCCTCCTCGGATTAGTAGAGACCGGCTTCATATGGTTACTCTGCGCCTGCTTCTAAGATTCTATAGAAAACATTCATCCTACTCCTTTAGAATCGTCAAAACTACTTCATCATTTAAAATAGTTTTGACATTGTCATCTTACTGATGATATGGACGAAACGAGCATTAGGTATGACTAATCCATAACAATAAAGGTCTAGTGTTCTAGTGTTTGAATTGCATTGGAATTCTACATTTTATATTCACTTGATATTTATCAAGGGCTGTATATAGTCAGAAAAGACATCATCAATGTTTCATTTCTATTCCAGTTCCACCCACCCCTCCTCCGACCACAACTCCAAGGCCAACCCGAAGTAAGTATATGAAATCGTAACTTTATATTTTAATCAAAACATCAAAGACTTTTAAGTTTCTATGGCATCCACACAATTTACGATGGATATAACACACTTTTGATTATACCTTATGACGAATATTCAAAACTTGATCAAAGAGAACATATTTCACTGAAGTAATTATTTTACACTGCTCTTTTCATCACATTTAGAAACCCGATATAATTTCATATTGCTTGATTAGTGGAATTTGAAATAGTTTTCCATATTTATCTACATGTGGCAGGATTTATCGGAACAATCTATTATAGAGTGACGTCTTTCTGCACTTTATGATGGAGGTATAACATTGCAGTTGATATCATTCACCGGTGATCGGCTAAATTACGCTGGTTACCGAAACGAGGAGGAGGGAAAGTATTGCAACAGATTTCTGACAATCATAATGTTGGATTTTGGCTATTTTCCGAGGATTTAAACAGGTGCATATGTAAGACCAATGCATAACCTCTAAGAAAAGCACTCCTAGAGATGATGAAACTACTTCGACTTTGAGACAAGGAAGATGCGAACAACCCACCCCCATGTTTTTCTGAAATGTTTTCCTAATTTTCAACCCCTTCCACCCCTGCTTTTTTAATTTTTCCTGCATTAATATATGTGTTTTGACACAAAGTTGACCCCTTCAAGTGAATCCTTTTTGTGGAAAACAATATTTCCCGTGTTATTTTCTCAAAGGGAATACTGATTTTGGTCACCCATAATGGATATCTTTAAAACCCCCGAAGGAATCACTTATTACAGTAGATGTAACCCTCTGTCCCCACATAGGAGGTCTGAGTGATTGCAGTTCACTCATACAATCCCCTTTGCTTTGGGCAATTTATTAGCAAATGTCATTTTCCCACCTTCTGATTTTGACTTATATTTCTTCTAAACAATAAAGTCGAGCTGGATTTTTTAAATAAGAACATTGGAAGGATCAGCCAATGAACTGTGATAGTATAAAAATATTATTCATTGACAAAAATGACACTTGTCACATGGGGATTGAATGATTGTATAACAATCATCTCACTTTTACATGTACATTTATGCTTAAGTGCAAGCATGCATATTAGTTAATGACATTATCATATGAAATAAGAAGATATACTTGAATATATAAAACAGAATTGTCACAATTATTCTAATGATTTTCAAAGTGACTGACATCATATGCATTTTATTTCATGCTGAAAATTGCTTAACAGTTCTATTTTCTCCTTACCTAGATTTTTACATATCTCAAGAAGTACCTTAGAAGTACATTTTCCCTTACTACGTATTACTTTCTCGGTAAGAACCAGGCATTATTTGAACAAAGCAAGAGTTTAGCATGAACTTGCTCTCTCTAAAAATAAGTAGGTCAACACAATTGCAAACATAACTAATCCCCACTCAATGACTATTTGAATATGACTATTTGTGTGTACAAAATATCAATCCAATGCGTGTATAGAGTGACGCAATCAAACAATAGGACATCTGCCAAATTGGGTTTATACATTTTGGAGACATTTTCTAAGACTGATAAAAAATTCACACTTTCACAGGAAGTGATACATACTTCCCAAATCAACCAAAATAGATTTATATCAGTAATCTTGGGTGTTTTTATTGCTTTTTCTTGAAAATATACATATTTAACTGCAATTTGATCCTAGGTAGATATTAAGGATATTAACGACAATGCATTTTTCAAGTGAGCCCTAGAGGTGTTTATAGGTATTCACTCTTTATCCAATATTGTCCTGAATTGTGATGTTGACTCTTGTTTGGGGGAAGGGAATGGTTTTGCACCCCATTTCTTTCACATTAGATCATAGTTCTGAGATATATAGAGTATATTTTTCTTATGACAAGTCTAAACTTAGAGTCTGCATTTCTCGCTGGGTTTCTTTGAGGTTTTTAGTCTCCATCCTTTTGGCACTTGTGCTAAGATATTTAACGTAGAATGAAGATTGAGTAGTAATGGTGCAGTGAAATTTGGCTTATGTTCTGCGATTTATATCAACATTCATTCGATATTGATTTAACGTAGAATGTAGATGGAGCGAATATGGCGTGGATAAATTTGGCTTATGTTATGCGACTTATATCAACATTCATTCAATATTGATTTAACGTAGAATGTAGATGGAGCGAATATGGCGAGGAGAAATTTGGCTTATTTTCTGCAACTTATATCGACATTCATTCAATATCGATTTAAATGTAGATGGAGCGAATATGGCGAGGAGAAATTTGGCTTATGTCCTGCGACTTATATCAACATTCATTCAATATTGATTTAACGTAGAATGTAGATGGAGCGAATATGGCGAGGAGAAATTTGGCTTATGTTTTGCAACTTATATCGACATTCATTCAATATCGATTTAAATGTAGATGAAGCGAATATGGCGAGGAGAAATTTGGCTTATGTTATGCGACTTATATCAACATTCATTCAATATTGTTTTTTAACACAGAATGTAGATGGAGCGAATATGGCGAGGAGAAACTTGGCCAATGTTCTGCAACTTGTGGAGGTGGCATAAGAACAGTGACACGTATAAGATACAAGTTGTATGGCTATGCAGAGACCGGGGACCGAAATTGCTATGGTTCGAACACTGATGTGAGAACCCAATCATGTAATATTCAGCCATGTTGGGGGCCTCCGCCACCTCCACCTCCTCAACCTACCCCGCCTCCCATTATAGGGAAAAGTGAGTAACCAGTCGAATTGCATCACTAAAACTATACTAAACAAAATCTCAGTTCGGCATATCATAATTGTTTAAAGGATATTGTTTAGATCAAATAAATGTAACCAATACAGAATCTGCACTAACACTCAAATCAACATTTATCAAATATTGATTTAACGTAGAATGTAGATGGAGCGAATATGGTGCGGAGAAACGTGGCCAATGTTCTGCAAGTTGTGGGGGTGGCATGTTAACAGTGACACGTAAACGGACTAAGTTATATGGCTATGCAGAGACTGGGGACACATATTGCTATGGCTCGGACACTGTTGTTGTGAGAACCCAGTTGTGTAATATTCAGCCGTGCTGGGAGCCCCCGCCACCTACACCTCCTCCAACTTACCCGCCTCCCGTCATAAGTGAGTAATCAATCGAATTACATGTATCACTAGTACAATGATAGTCAATATCGTAGTTAGGTATGACATAAATTTTGAGAATGTATCTTTGTTAAAACGAAAATAGATAAAACGATTACAGACTCTACACTATATATATATTTGTGATACTCCCTAGAACTGCTTGTTGTGAATTGAACAAAACATATTCGTGTTGGATGTAAATAATATTATAATCTATATTTCTATTCACAAGTTGGGTCTATAAAACTGGATCTGGTTAGGCGCTAGGCGATACGAACGTACCACCTAGAATGGCCAGATTTGCTACAGATTGTAGAATGACATTGTAACAATTTATCCCGCAACTGTCATGACAAATTGTTTCAAAATAAAAAAGGTTATGGTTGTTATGGTAACAGGAGTCGGAGGTATGTGGAGCAGCATCACAATTCTGCTTTATATTTCTTTTCTCCAGTTCATATCATCTTGACACTTTGTCATCTTATGCTATTATACATCAAACTATGTACCGCAAGAGCAAAAGGATTAGTACTGAAACATTATTTAGTCATTTGGCATTACTTTTGTTATCCAGTATTATGTATTTCCCACCATTATCTTAACATTCTTGGTGCATTTTGACCGGAGATTCCAAGACCTGACAAAACCGCCGCTGCCCATCTCTAAGATTGCTGCTACCATTGGCTTCCAGCCGAATCTCATTTTTATGTTGAACTTCTAACAAATATTGCTTAAGATATGCATTAATGTAGAAGTCCAACGGGACATTATCAGGCAAATAATGGGCTATGTACAAAAAGGTTTAATGTAAAGACATTCAATTGTAAGATTTGTTTTCTTTGCTTTGTGAATTGGTCCATTGACTGTGGAGGTGCACTATTGACTTTTCTATTAATCCAGGGTCCCTTTTTCTAAGCACTTATATACTTTTTCTTTGATTATACTGGTGACATTATATAGTTCTGATATGTATCAATGATATCATTAAACTAAAGAGAATACTATGGCAGCAAGAAAACAATATTGAACAAAACAAAACATTGATAGGAAATACAATAATAAACACTGTTTCAAATGGTTATATTTTAGCAATTTATCACAATTTAGTAATATCCTGGAACTGCTCCGCATACCCCTGACCACCGTAACCATGACAACCGTAACTTTAACGTGATAAGACTATATGTTATAAAAGTTGGTAGATGTATTGTAATAAAGTTCCTCTACAATCTGTAGCAATTTCATTACAAAAAAACAAAATCTCTTAAAATAAGAGTATTTGTATCTTTACTTTCCGGACACCCTGTAACATCGAATATAGAATATATAATTATGTATATATTGAAAAATACCTAAAGGCAATTTCCAAATAGAGTGGATGATTCAATACAATACAAATACAAGCCAGACTCATCACATCCTAATTAAAACTAATGTTTATACACTATAGACATGAGCTAAGGATAAGGGTATTGCCTCCGGAGGTCAAAGTTGCCGCTTTGTTGCAAAGATATAAAAAAAAGTCCTGAACACTTTTCACACCTATCTAATGATATTATTATTCCCTTTCGTGTTTTGATGAATCGGAAAGTACATTCATGGCATTTCAAAAAAATTTCAAAATATAACATTATGCTTCTAGATTGCTACTGGGGAGGTTGGACCGAATGTGAATACGGTACTTGTGTTAGGAACCAATTACCTGCTGATGCGACATGTCGAATTCATGGTATTTCAAAATGTCAAAGAACCCGTCATTGCCATTGCACTGGAAAACGAACTGGTGTCGCAACTTATCATCAATGCGCAGGTCTTTCGATCGAATATAAACACAAACCATGCTGCTTAGACTGCTACTGGGGAGATTGGACTGAATGGGTATACGGTACTTGCGTTATGAGTTATTCAGCTGCTACTACGGATTGTCAGATTCATGGAATTTCAAAATGTCATAGAACCCGTCAGTGTTATTGCAGTGGAAGTGGTGTGGCCGCTAATCATCAATGCACTGGTCTTTCAATAGAATATAAACACAAGGCATGCTGCTATAGTCACTCATATACAACCCCTCCGCCTTATCCAACTCGTAAGTAACAACTTACTCGTAAGAATGTCGTCGCTACATTGAATGCCATTGCATTTGAAAATCCTTTCAATATATCTTTATGTTTTTAGACTGCTACTGGGGAGATTGGACTGAATGGGTATACGGTACTTGCGTTAGGAGTCATTCAGCTGCTACTACGGATTGTCAAATTCATGGAATTTCAAAATGCCATAGAACCCGTCAGTGTTATTGTACTGGAAAACGAAGTGGTGTGGCCGCTAATCATCAATGCACTGGTCTTTCGATAGAATATAAACACAAGGAATGCTGCTATAGTCACTCATATACAACCCCTCCGACTCATCCAACTCGTAAGTAACAACTTACTCGTCATTGCCATTGCTTTGGCTATCACCAATGCGTTGGTATTTCAATAGAATATACAAACAAGGCATGCTGCTATAGCCAACCATATTCTACACCCCCTCCGACTCATTCACCTCGTAAGTAACACTCTACTTGTAAGCATGTCTACATACTTTGATTTTTCATTATATACTTTTATATTAATTCACTCATTGATATCAATATAAGTACTCATTCGGTAATTTTACTCGCACAGATATTGATATTAACTCGTGGATATAAATGATATCACTCAAAATGAATTGGATATCCTATACTTATTACAACCCAAAATGAACAGAAATACATCCATTAGCGTTCATCTATTAGCACATTACTATGGAAAAGTGGTGCCATCTTAATATAAAATGCTTATTAATGTTTATTTGTGTTCGTACTATTCAAATGGCAAATGGTGGCACAGGTGTATAAACGTATACATATATTCATAAGCGTTTACTAAATAGAGAGGATAATATGCACGGACAACCTAAACATGAACCTGTGTTCATGCATACGCGTATAGGTTTTTCTAAATCTTCATTTTGAGCAGCAAAATAAGTGATATCACCGTATATACATTGATCGCCTATTAACACAAGTGCGTGAGAAATGACTCGACGAGATCCGCAAAATTCAAATGTATTGTAATGGTTATTTTTAAATGATTCATTGGTGTTTATTTTACAGGCTACTGGGTAAAATGCTTTAATATATTAAAGACAAAATAATATTTTTACACTCTTTAATTTCTTATACTAAGGCTAGGTCTTGGGTTTCCATTTGACCATGATAAAATTTGTTTCCTCTTAATAACATTGAGTAAATATTTGAACACAGAAATTAATGGATCAGCCTATAGTGTGAGTTTCAGCAGACCAGACACCCAGAAATTTTTTATTTTGATCATAGGAATAAGGGGGTTTCTCGCAAAATTTATGTCCAAAACCAAATATGATATTTATTTGGGGAAAATAAACATCACCGTCCTCTGATTCATTAAATAAAATGGTCACTGTGTGTGCTTATATTTTGTTTCGTTTTTTGTCTTAAGGTTTGAATACAATTACCCTTTAATGATCTGTACAGTAGAACCTGCTAAGTGGAGCACCTCACCTCACAAGTGGAACAGTTTTTTATAGTCCATGTTAATAAACCTCTGTAATAAGAACACATAACTCCACCAGATCGTATGCAGTACGTGAAGTAGAGCTCAATAGAAAATACGGTTATAACATTGAGTTTATCTTACTACTAGGTACCATATGGCCGAAATATGTGGAACAATTTTTAAAACAACCAATGGCGTTCCACTTATAAAGGTTCTATTGTATTTCAAATGGGTATTGTCGACTATACTCGCTTACCAGTAGTTTGATTTCATATGCACTATTTCATTGGTCAACTCAATCAAACCCCTCACTTATGAGGTTGACCATCTTCGAATTCCAAGTTGGAGGAACTAAAGTCTTGAAAATCAAGCTATAGGCTGACTGGCCAGGTTGTTCTATTTACCTAGTTCATAGGAAGTTGATAATGTAGGCCGAATAATATGATATCCCATTCATTAAAATCCTGAATCAATCTCTGACAAAATAATAAGACTAGGACAGAAAGTTCACCCTCTGATTCCAAGGTATGATGTTCTACAACGTGGTTTATAAGGTTTTGGGAATTTAGGAGTTCGTATAGAAGGACAGTAATAACGTGTGAATCCAACCATATCGAAATGCAAAGAACATAATATTATTAGAATCAATATGGTAAACTCTCACATTTGGCTGATCATAATTATTTTTCATAGCATCCCTTTAACTCGGTTTTGAAGGGAAGTTGGAACGTCTGCTATGTTTGGAATGTTAAGTATTATGTGTATTACCCATAGGTATGTTGGTTTTTGGTTTTGGTGATCTAAAAATAGAAAATTTGGTGAAATAGACATTTTCGTTCGACGGATTATTGATTTTGCTTCATTTATCAACTCAATTCAGGCATTTTGGTTGAGCCAATCACTGAATCATTTTGCCAAATGAATCTTGAGTCTCTTATATAGCATATGGAATACCCTGTGTAGGTAAAATAATATAGCAGTGGTAAAGAAAAGAGAAACAAACATACCTTTCCTCCGACATTTTGAATTTTGCGGATGTTGGCGAGTCAAAGTTAATACACTCACGTACTTGAAATAATAGGCGATCACTGTACATACAGTGGATACATTCATCGAAAATGTAAACAAAATTAGGAGTGTCATTGACCTTTAAACTAAAAAAGAAGAGATGGCCAGAAATGATTGGCTGTAATAGTGAATTTATTTGAGCATGGCTATGGCAATCATTGCTCATAATTTATCTTTGGAAATATATGCTATACCCCCGGGGCTAGTTTACTCACAAACGATTAAATTTGAGCCATTGAGCGTGCTTGATCAAGCTTTTATTTATTAGCAAACAATTGTGGAAAATAAAAGGCCATCTAAACATGTTAATGCATTAATCAACGTTTATGAATTAGCACATGGTTGTGGTATATGGGGACCATGGATGGTTGTTCCCGGTAATTGTGATCCACCAGCAGGTTGTACCCCATTGGATCCAACAGGTAGAAAACGCGAAATCCAAAATATGAGAGAGAAGCGGCAGTTCGAGTGTGTCATCATAACATACACATGTCAATTTGTAAGGCAATGTACACCATGTTACTACGGATATAAGCACCAGGGATGCGTAGGAGTGTCATACAAAACAGAAAATCGCACTTGCTGCAATCCAGGTATGGTGATTGATTATTTGTTATGACTTATAGAAGAGGCACAAGGGTAGTTTAAATTGTAACAAACGTTCACGATTATCAAAGGCCATTAAATTCACAAAGTGGGTATAGTTCACCATAGAAGTTTGATCAATATAACACACGAGATGTCAACATTATCTTATATGTCTATTCAAATGGCTGCGAATGTGTGATAGGCACATAGAAACACGTGACACCAAATCCTAAAATACAAATATACGATATGATACAAATAACCAATCCTTTTGAGTGCAATAATTGTACCCTCTGTAAAGAAAATTAAAAAGGTGCATGGGCAATCAGAAAATTTTCAATATTTTGTATAATTTTACTAAACTCTTCGAAGCATATCGTGTAAATGTTGTGAATAATGGTGGAGATCTTAAGAAATAAGATGGAAATCTAAACTCTTCGAGGCGTATTGTATAAATGTTGTGAATAAGTGGTGGAGATCTTTAGAAATAAGATGGAAATCTAACACAGTCACACTGACGATTTTGTTAGCTATTCTATTCAATGCTTTCTAACTTTTTACCATATCTACGAAATTCTTTGGCATTCTCAATTCATTCTCAAAGTCAAAGTATACATACACCGTACCTCTTATGTTTGGTATGATAACAAGGATATAACCTTGCATCTTTTTTTCTTTACGGAGGGTATTTATTTCTGAGGGTGTATTCCACGCAGCCGAAGGGCGATTGGAACCCACCCCTCAGAAATGTATACAGGTATTGCACGAAACAAGAATTCAATATTTGTTTTATTATATCACTAAACAAGTTATATTGTAATATCAGCCTGATTTTGTAGTTGCACTGAGATAAGTTCACCAAAATGTTATTCAAATTTTCTTTGGAACAACTTGCAATGTCGATTTCACTCTCATTTAAATACTCTTTACTCGTTCTAATCCTTCTCTGAGTAGTCTCTAAGTATGACCACTTATTAATCCATTTAAAATCCTGTTTACTTTCAACTAAAATTGGTTTTATAAAACGTCCGACAAAAATTTTCCAAAGGAAGAAATATCTTATGTGGTTTCCCTGGGAATACATAAAATAAACATGTAACGTACACTTGTTGAATACCTGTATTTTTTCTTGAAAATGAACCTTTCATATGGATGATTTACACACGAATTAAATACCCTGTGATATTTTTGGTCACATGATACATGACGGAACAATCACAGTGCCGATTATAACTCATAGAAATAACCGATTGTGTGTAGGTCCAACAACAACAATAACAACAGCACCGACGCCAACTCCCACTACGACATCAGCAACAACAACAACAACAATAACACCAACTACAACTACAACTGCTACAACAGCTTGTCCAAGATGGGGCGACTGGGGACTGTGGGATAGTTGTGATACACCGAACTGTCAACCTTTCGTTGACTATCCCGGTTATCCAAAACGAAAACGACAACCTTGTACCCAGTTATTGGAAACAACTTGCACACGGATCAAGGCATGTGAGCAATGTGATGGCAGCACTGGGGACTGCACTATACCGCAACCGTCGGAAACAAAAATATTAAAGTGCTGCGGTAAAAAATTAATTCCCTGAATATTACAATTAATATATATGTCAAATAATGATAATAAATTCATATATAACATAAACATTTTCACGTGGACAGGTATTCAATTGGAATAAGAGATCAAACCGTTAAATTTTGTGATAACTTGACTAAATATCTTGTTTCAGTACCCTAATAAAAGATAACAACACGACGGCCGCCCAGACACCAAACCTGAAACAGTTAAAGACGAAACAATTATGATCTACATATTTTATTATATGAACAATTGATTGCTTAATAAAGACAAATTCATTGCTGCAAAAAATTGTTGTTTTTGAATGACTGTGTATTTTAGAAGTAAGCTTTGCTTTCATAATATTTATTCAGGATTCATCGTTTCCTTCTATTCGCTGATTGCTGATTGAATTACATTACTATAAAAGATGAGGAAAGAGATTGCCATGCGTTTATTTGCCCATTTAAGTGCATAACAATTACATTACGTAATGTTCCATAACGGTATCATTGTTCACATATTAGTAATTATTTCTGCTGCATTTTTGAATTGCCCGCGGCGGTGGTTGCTACCATGTTTGGGCTGCTATGTTTTTAAACATGTATTGATTATTTAGAAGGATGATTTTATTTTCGATCTAGATATGATATGAAGCAAATATCAGCGAGCAATATCAGATGCTCAGCTATCAAAAAGGCTGGGATGTCTGAAACTATACTATTTTCAAAACCCGTAGTGTTGAGCGAAATTGTCTACTCGAGAATATAATATTTGATTTAACATTAATTTTTAACATTGCTTTCTGAGAAGTCACATGTACTTTTGCATTCCATTTTATCTTATCATTTCGAAACATGTCATAAATTTATTTGTTTTTGCACAATTATATTCGATTTATGTATATATATACTGTACTCCCGGTAATTTTCGAGCGATACTATATTTCGCGTTTTTCGTGATTTTGAAAAATTCGCGAAATATAATAGCCGCGAAATTCACCCAGTTTTAATTTGCGAAATTTGATAGTCGCGAAATTCCAAGGAAATTTCCGGGGATTTCAATGTTGACAATATTTCGTCCACTTTTCGTCCACATTTTTAGTTTTGAAATAGAGAAATTAAAAGAGAGATCGTTATTAGTGTATTTAAATGATTATTCTATCGAAAAGGCAAAACCATTGGGTGAAGGAACAACCATCACTGTTATCAAACTCGAAAGAGTGATCTTGTATGACAAGTCCGCGGACATTAAGAGCCGCAAAATTTTAAAAATCTGAAAATTAGCGAAATAAAATAGGCGCGAAATATCAAAATGCCAAAAACGTGAAATATGATAGCGCCAAATATTTGTGGGAGTACAATATGTGGTAACACTTTTGTATATGCGGTGAATTTGTATCTATGGTATAAGTACTAGTCTAGAATTATGCACGATCGGTGAATTTTCAAATGCGAACTTAAAAAGTCTCGTCTCTCAATACAATATGTTGTTCAATAAATATGTCCAGAAAGCACAAGTAAAATTGCATTTTAAAGGTTTTGAATTAATATAAGGAGGTATGAGATATATCAATATCAGGGGGGCGATTGTAAGAATTATACCTTACATTATCTTATATGTAACATCACGTAATTATTCTATCATCCAATGGAAATTGAGATGTTGGCATAACCACATGAGGTGAAGCATATGCTTTCTGTGTTTTATCCCATTTCTCAAATCATTACATTGGTGCGCCATAACAGTTGGTAATTTGTAATTTCATTCAAAAGCATCGGTTGAGGCAATAATACGTCAAATATATCTTTCGATCTGTTTTGTTTGTATGATTAAAGGCTAATTTATCAAAAAATAGTCCTTGTTTCTGTAGTTGTGAATGTTGACACAAACACATCCGGTTGGTATATATCGTTACAATATTGTAATCTTTATTTGCATACATGTCAATGTCTCAAAATATGATGATGTCTTCTGCCGTTTATTCCTATATTACCATAACCCTTGATAATCCTTGATGGCAACTTCATTTTGTTCGACACAATGCAGAGTAGAGTAAGCATCTTAACAGCGGCCCTAGCCATAGCGCTGGTAGGACTAGGTAAGTAAGCATAGTTTTATATTGAAGTCTGAACAGCCATTTGTGAATAAAACTGTAATATATATATATATATATAGCTATGATATAGCAAATTTATTAGTAAGTTGCATTTACAGTTTCTTGTGCTTGTTATTTTTTTAATCAGATTTAGTGATATTATTTATAAATATGTTCGTCGAGAAGTATTGTAGTGCCTATGTACACAATATCATTATGGTGTCTTTCCATTCGTTTGAAATTGAAAAAAATATTTAGCTAAACATTTGGTCTATCAACACGTTTATAAGCATAAGATATCCAAATCAAAATGCATTTAAAACTGGTCCTCCGTACTTAAATCTTAAAAGAACACAACCACCATATAAATTTGCATTGGCTCTTATGTGCCGCTATGTCGCTATTTATTGGCCTATGATAATATCGTACATACAAACTCCACATACACAATGACCCTTTGGGCAGCACCTCGGAGGTGTCCCGGACTTATGATCGGATCATAATCCTGGCATACAAAGCCATATATCATTAATATTCTGTAATCAACTTCTAAATCCCTCAGAGGTTAACGTTTTATATCGAATATTGTGCAGATGCCCCAGAGGCAAAATTCAATAATAGTCCAATGACATGATCTTAATCCCGGCATTTAAAGCCATATCATTAATATTATTTTCTAATTCTTATAAAATGGATTATTCCTCAGAGGTAAACTTATAATATAAAACAATCCTTATCTACAGATGCCCCGGAGGCAAAATTCAATAATATTCAATAATTGCCTGATCTTGGTCCCGGTGTAAAAGGGTAGGAGGTCCTATCAAATTATGGTCCTACTCTCCATTGATTTATATGGTGACCTAAATACAACTCTTTCCCTCATTACCTTATACGCAATCGGGGCCAGTAAGGGCCGTTAACAAAGGGGACCATCATTTCTTTCACACCGGCATTTAAAGCCATATTATTAATATCATATTTTCTAACTTCTAAAGTGGATTATTCCTCAGAGGTAAACAGTCATATAATATAAAAACAATATTTATCTACAGATGCCCCGGAGGCAAAATTCAATAATAGTCCAATGATCTTAATCCTGGCATATGAATCTATATTTTGTTAATATTATATTATTGCATTGGCTCTTATGTGCCGCTATGTCGCTATTTATTGGCCTATGATAATATCGTACATACAGACTCCGAATACACAATGACCATTTGGGCAGCACCTCGGAGGTGTCCCGGACTTATGATCGGATCATAATCCTGGCATACAAAGCCATATATCATTAATATTCAGTAATCAACTTCTAAAGTTCACATTCCTCGGAGGTAAACTTTTAATATTAAATATTACTTATGCATAGATGCCCCGATGGGCAAACTTAAATAATAGTTCATGATCAATTGATCTGATCATAATCCTGGCATACAAAACATTGAGTAAATATTATATTTTCAACCTCTAAAGTAGATTATTCCTCAGAGGTAAACTTTTAATATAAAACAATCCTTATCTACATATGCCCCGGAGGCAAAATTCAATAATAGTCCAATGATCTGATCATAATCCTGGCATATATTAAGATTCTATTAACTTCTAAAGTACGTGTTCTCCAGAAGTAAACTTACAATACCAAATATTCCTTATCTCCAGATGCTCCTGAGGCAAAAACTCCATAATAGTCCAATATTGATTCATGGGACTTAATTCTTTTGACTAATTTCAAAATGAAATCATTA
Source organism: Owenia fusiformis (assembly GCA_903813345.2). NCBI lineage: Eukaryota > Metazoa > Annelida > Polychaeta > Sabellida > Oweniidae > Owenia > Owenia fusiformis. The sequence continues at coordinate 24,243,186 of CAIIXF020000004.1, forward strand.
TTTAGCCTCGGAGGCAAATATCTCAAATCTTATAATGTATAAATAGTAATCTTTTATAGCTCCACAAACGTCTCAGAGACGAGTCTCGTCTGAAATTATAAATAATAAATATATGGCAACTCCTTGCCCAAACATTAAACTCGTTCCATATGCCTCAGAGGTAAAGCTTTTTATCCAGCTTTTTATCTCAGTTATGAATTATTGTAAATAATTTACATTTTATATTCATGTGGTTTCGGAAACCTTGCTAACATACTCTGTATACAATTTCTTAGTATTATATTTACAGTACTTATGCCCTGTAGGCTAATAATTGAATTCTTTAATGGCAACCTCGCGGCGACCCCTTTTGCAAAGTGCGAAAGGTACCTTGTACATTTTGTTTTTTATATACAAGGAGGTCCACCTACCCCTAAGATGAAATTGGCGTTTGTAGGATTTAAGAATTCGAAACACAATTTACTTAAAACAAAAACTATCTCTAACTTTATATCAAAGTAAAAATACATTTGACAAAATATTTTAAAACAGTTAACCTTAAAGTTGTTTGGTAAATTTAGCAAATGCTGCCGTGTTAGCGTCACAAAGCCAAATGACTCAAAACCTATTTCCTAAACATAAATCACTCACTACTCATTCTACTCATTCAATCAATACCACCGTTTGTCGTCACTTAAATAGAACAGAACATACTCAAATATACACCCCCGTAACAAACTATAGAACACCTTCTCCAAATCTGATATCAAAACAGTGTGAAGTACCTGTATTAAATAATTTTCAAACTTATTCGCTACGCTCAATCGTTAGAAAATATCATTAAAACTGGTCCTCCGTATTTAAATCTTAAAAGAACACAACCACCATATAAATTTGCATTGGCTCTTATGTGCCGCTATTCCCGAAGAACAAAGATAAGGTAAGGTAAGAATAAGTTTAAAATCCCATTCAAATGAAGATAGTATATTCTTATTTAATATGAATAACGCAATAAACTTAATTAAGTCACCTATTATAAACCAAGATTGATAACTTTTGTGCCTTTCTTGAATGTTACTCTCCACATAACCATCTATAGAACAATCACTTTCCACCTCCTATGAGCCGAACAACCTACCGTTCACATCCACTGTTAGCACCTGTAGTAGTATCATCACTACGTTAACCATGTCAACCAAAGATGGTTGTTTCAACTCTTATTTCTTTCTAAGTACCCAAAAACATTTTTCTACAAGATGAGTAACACAATTTCTCCTTATACCTCAAAAACCTGCAAACCCGAAAACAACAAAATTTAACCGTTCTGATCTCCTTGACACTAGCAGACGAATGACTCATTTTTAAAAAACAATATTCTTAATAATTTCATCTGTGATTGGAAATGCTTGGTTAGCTGATAGACTACGTAAACTACTTTCGTTATTCCATTTTGAAAACTTATATGCATAATTTTCTATCGTCTTTGGTTCTCCAGACTTCACCACAAAACCAGACATTTTCGTCTTATAGATATTTAGATTTTCATTGTCTCTACCTATTTGGGTCTTCTTCCTGCCATACCACACTGACGTTAACTGCATCTGTGTCATTTATACCCTGAAAACGTACATACAACATCGTTACACAATGAAACTACCATACATCAAACAACAACAACAGTTCAATGCTTTTAATAATCTATTTTTATGCAATAAATATGCTCCTGAAGCAACCAATTCTGAATATTCATATGCTATATCTCTGAGTGCCGGGCATTAAATAATCACCACCGGGTGGGAATTATATGTTTTTAATACAACTATCGTATCTTTTTCATTCACGTATTGACCAGTATACAGAAGAATGCCACTGTGGAAAAAACCATTAATACTTTCGCTTGCAACCATCAGCTTGAAATATTTGCAATCAATACTACAGGTGTAACAACATAATTGATTTTACCACACCAGTCCTGAGAAAACGAATCGACAGCCTCAGTACCTACATAGTTATGCATATTAAGAATTAAATCTGTAACATTGCGTTCAATGTTGTCTGCGAATATGTCTACAGTAAACACTCCCCGTTTTGTATCTAAAAAGTTGAAGATATTCCAGTATATACCCCCAGTCATTATAATTTATCATTTTGCTGATGGACTCAGCATTTCGGGTTAGTTCCCGCGGAATCCATTCAGGCTTCAAAACCTCAATTCGCTGCAAACATATTTCACGAATATCAACGGCAAGTTTCTGAATTTCTTATATCATGCTACCCTTGTTTACTATATTCACTACACCAGTGTTGTCCGTGAATCAACAAACAATTCGACATTTTAAGTATATCTAGACAAATTAATCAACACCCCTTAAACGTTTTGTTCATAGAGCTTTTTGATTTCTAAGTTTCTGACCATTTTTGATAACATACATAATTCTCTATATTCCAGTACATATTCTCCACAAGCCCTACTCGATGCATCCGAATAAACAACTCTGGAGTGTTCAGGACACGTTTTAAAAACCTTTCCATTCAATCTCTCAAGATTATTTTCACTTGAAACACAATTATTGCTTGGCTTGATCAGCTATCTTGATAAGACATCCCAGTATAATCTAGGACAACTATTTTTGAAACCCCCTTGTTTTGTGACTATATCACCTGTTGCACCCTGGCAGATTTTACTTTTCTAATTATGGAAACCACAACCCTTGGAGTGATCACATAGCCTGTACAGTACGAAACTTTTTACGGTTTCACTTCGGGATATAATTAATTTCCTTTTCAAATCCCGACCAAATCTTAGCCAAACCAAACCAAAACGAGTTTTGAGTTTTGTTTCTTTTCACGTTAGATCATGGTTTTGGGATATATATGGTCTACTTTTCTTATGACAGATTGACACTTACAGTTTGCTTGTCTTGTTGGGTTTCTTTAAAGTTTTTAGTCACTTTCCCTTTGTCATTTGCGCTTATATAGTCCTCATCCTACTGCTCCTCCTCGGATTAGTAGAGACCGGCTTCATATGGTTACTCTGCGCCTGCTTCTAAGATTCTATAGAAAACATTCATCCTACTCCTTTAGAATCGTCAAAACTACTTCATCATTTAAAATAGTTTTGACATTGTATCTTACTGATGATATGGACGAAACGAGCATTAGGTATGACTAATCCATAACAATAAAGGTCTAGTGTTCTAGTGTTTGAATTGCATTGGAATTCTACATTTTATATTCACTTGATATTTATCAAGGGCTGTATATAGTCAGAAAAGACATCATCAATGTTTCATTTCTATTCCAGTTCCACCCACCCCTCCTCCGACCACAACTCCAAGGCCAACCCGAAGTAAGTATATGAAATCGTAACTTTATATTTTAATCAAAACATCAAATACTTTTAAGTTTCTATGGCATCCACACAATTTACGATGGATATAACACACTTTTGATTATACCTTATGACGAATATTCAAAACTTGATCAAAGAGAACATATTTCACTGAAGTAATTATTTTACACTGCTCTTTTCATCACATTTAGAAACCCGATATAATTTCATATTGCTTGATTAGTGGAATTTGAAATAGTTTTCCATATTTATCTACATGTGGCAGGATTTATCGGAACAATCTATTATAGAGTGACGTCTTTCTGCACTTTATGATGGAGGTATAACATTGCAGTTGATATCATTCACCGGTGATCGGCTAAATTACGCTGGTTACCGAAACGAGGTGGAGGGAAAGTATTGCAACAGATTTCTGACAATCATAATGTTGGATTTTGGCTATTTTCCGAGGATTTAAACAGGTGCATATGTAAGACCAATGCATAACCTCTAAGAAAAGCACTCCTAGAGATGATGAAACTACTTCGACTTTGAGACAAGGAAGATGCGAACAACCCACCCCCATGTTTTTCTGAAATGTTTTCCTAATTTTCAACCCCTTCCACCCCTGCTTTTTTAATTTTTCCTGCATTAATATATGTGTTTTGACACAAAGTTGACCCCTTCAAGTGAATCCTTTTTGTGGAAAACAATATTTCCCGTGTTATTTTCTCAAAGGGAATACTGATTTTGGTCACCCATAATGGATATCTTTAAAACCCCCGAAGGAATCACTTATTACAGTAGATGTAACCCTCTGTCCCCACATAGGAGGTCTGAGTGATTGCAGTTCACTCATACAATCCCCTTTGCTTTGGGCAATTTATTAGCAAATGTCATTTTCCCACCTTCTGATTTTGACTTATATTTCTTCTAAACAATAAAGTCGAGCTGGATTTTTTAAATAAGAACATTGGAAGGATCAGCCAATGAACTGTGATAGTATAAAAATATTATTCATTGACAAAAATGACACTTGTCACATGGGGATTGAATGATTGTATAACAATCATCTCACTTTTACATGTACATTTATGCTTAAGTGCAAGCATGCATATTAGTTAATGACATTATCATATGAAATAAGAAGATATACTTGAATATATAAAACAGAATTGTCACAATTATTCTAATGATTTTCAAAGTGACTGACATCATATGCATTTTATTTCATGCTGAAAATTGCTTAACAGTTCTATTTTCTCCTTACCTAGATTTTTACATATCTCAAGAAGTACCTTAGAAGTACATTTTCCCTTACTACGTATTACTTTCTCGGTAAGAACCAGGCATTATTTGAACAAAGCAAGAGTTTATCATGAACTTGCTCTCTCTAAAAATAAGTAGGTCAACACAATTGCAAACATAACTAATCCCCACTCAATGACTATTTGAATATGACTATTTGTGTGTACAAAATATCAATCCAATGCGTGTATAGAGTGACGCAATCAAACAATAGGACATCTGCCAAATTGGGTTTATACATTTTGGAGACATTTTCTAAGACTGATAAAAAATTCACACTTTCACAGGAAGTGATACATACTTCCCAAATCAACCAAAATAGATTTATATCAGTAATCTTGGGTGTTTTTATTGCTTTTTCTTGAAAATATACATATTTAACTGCAATTTGATCCTAGGTAGATATTAAGGATATTAACGACAATGCATTTTTCAAGTGAGCCCTAGAGGTGTTTATAGGTATTCACTCTTTATCCAATATTGTCCTGAATTGTGATGTTGACTCTTGTTTGGGGGAAGGGAATGGTTTTGCACCCCATTTCTTTCACATTAGATCATAGTTCTGAGATATATAGAGTATATTTTTCTTATGACAAGTCTAAACTTAGAGTCTGCATTTCTCGCTGGGTTTCTTTGAGGTTTTTAGTCTCCATCCTTTTGGCACTTGTGCTAAGATATTTAACGTAGAATGAAGATTGAGTAGTAATGGTGCAGTGAAAGGAGCAGGGAAAGTATTGCAACAGACTTTTGATAATTTTGACAGTTGATAATTTTTTTGTGAGTAGTTTCTGGCTGTAAAAAGTAAATGCTTGGGAAAGGCGAATCTATAATCTTCAAGAAAAGTTCAAAGAATAGTTTCCAGATCAATTGGATTATCTTATAATCCATGTTTAATCCACCCATCAACAAGCTTTTTCAAAATACATTCGTCATTTTCACTATCGTCCCTCATTTTTTTTACAATTTTTCATGCAAAGTTACATTGTACTTGAACACATGTTTCATCAAGTAAAATATGTAAGGAACTCCATGAATTTTTTTTTGTGTTTTTTTTGAAAAAATGAACCTCTTAAAATGCATGTTTACAAAAATAATTTAGGAGTGATGTAAAAGATGGCAATGTTTTTCAATAATAACATGCATAGGTGGGTGAATTACTCATGTGTGTTGTGTTTTAATCCTGCATTCACTGACTGAGTTAGCCTATTGAAAAATCGTAGAGATTAATAATACAAACAGTAATACTATGAATACTTCTACTTCAAGCTCAAATAGCGCTTTCAGGGTCCTGTGTTGAAATACTAGATCACCTTATGTGCATGAATTTTCAAGAGAAACCATCAGTGCAAGCAATTAAATGAAAGCATCATCCGAACATCACTTGAAAAGTACTAAAGTGGTGAAAAATTGCAGGATGTTGACAGAAAATGTGCCTAGGGGAGAGGGTCGTCTCTCAACCCCCCTCCACCCCCTCCCTGATCACGGGACTAATACATGTGATATGGCAAAGTCCAATTCATAGATTAAGTTTCCCTTGCAGTCTTGTTGGCATTTTTATTAGAGTTCATGTTTTGTTTATGTTAATGGGTGAGTGGAAGACCCTTGGGTGGGAATCAAATATAAAATGTTTTCTAAAATATATATTTGAAATACTTTGTGTATGTTCAGTCACAAACTCTAAGCAACATTAACTAGTAATGGGGCAACACCTCAACTCAATTGAGTGAATGTGTAAACCATTTAAGGAACAAAAAACATTACATAAAACAAACTCAGCATGCAAACATGTAAAACTGGCATGGCAAAACAATAGATAGTGAAACTGAATAATAAAAGCACATACGACTAGAAAACAAGGGATTAATGAACACGAGTGTAAAGTAATGAAGGGACCTGTTAAAATGACATGAATGGGGATTGGTCAATTTGAATAGTAGAAATATAAAAAATGTGAAAATTAGCCAGGTAGAGGGGGAGAGATAAAGGGAGCTGCTGCTCCCCCAAGAGATTCTTTCAAAATGATGCAGTTTCTCACCAATCTGAGCACTTCGCATGATTTTTTAGCCAAAACTGTCAAAAAGTTCATCCCTAGGCAAAAGCTTTGCCCTTGGTAAAACTGCTCCTACCCCTTGGTAAAAGCTGGCTACAGACTGTGTAAAACACTTGTGTGAGAACTTGAACATGAACGAGTACTGTTATGACCCCCAGTAATGTTGTCCATCTCTCAACTGGTTTAACTGGGGACCATTACATCAATTGGCATTATATCAATCAGGAAACAAAAAGAGGCCAGTGATGTGAAAATAGTCAATAGCACGGTGTTATAGCATGACGGTTACGCCACCTCTGAAAACGAGGTTGTGTACGTTCACTAATTTATCCAATAAAATGGCCGCGATGGAAGAGAAAACTAAGGTTGGCGCATTATTTTCTATTTCTGTGTATCAATGAAAGGATGAACGATTTATGTAAAAATCGCATTCGGTGATACTTTCAGTAATGTATATTTTGAACGAAGCGTTTGCAAATTGATGCCCGGGGATAACATGAAATAAGAGAAAAACTGTCGAGTTTGAAATTCAAAACTACACAAAAATTTAGTAATTTGTTTATTTTTGTTTTTGTTGTTAGGGCATGGTCTACATTGCCTAAAAACCTTGTGGTATATAGATGTAACCTACATACGATCATACAAAGCCAATTGAGCATTGGAAACCACCTATGTTTTACTCAAGCCATAATAATGTATTTGAATTTGCAGTAGTTATACACAGTTTACTTATACTTACAGTTAATATTTTGAGTGGCTCATGTACTGAGACAACACGAGAATGGACCAAATATTATAAACTTTGATATCTCAGTCGGTAGGTTTACAGATTATATTCTGTTTCTTGTAGACCACCTGGCAGATTTGACCCAGTCTTTATAACCAACCATATATACGTCACCGAATGGAACTAGTTTAAAAGGAAATCTTATCTGTGAATATTTCCTACAGGCGAGAAAGAGGACATGCTGCCTTTCCCATCCGCCATTTTTTGTTATCGTTACCGCAAAATTTTGCAAATCGCCTTGACGTAACCGTCATGCTATAACACCGTGAATAGGGGACCATAAGTTTACACATTCCATGTGTACGTTCATCAAAATAGTGCGATCTTAACCTCCCTAATAACTGAAATTGTTGACTCAACCAATAGAATCATTCTATGTTTGTTTATATTTGTTCACATTAATATGGAAGAAAATCGGACATTTTGCTAAAAAGATGTTATTGTAAATCTTAGAAACAATGATAAAGGTAGTATACACCACACACTCAATGGTATTGATTGTGGTTTTCAGAGACTCTCAATAGGGACTTTAAGCTTGCAATGTTTTTCACAACCTAAATGTGAATGGAAAATATTTAGCGATGCATTTGTATGGGCGATTGGTCATAGGTTGGCGTTTCGATTTTATATGCAAGCTTAATCTCCCTAATGTTAACATTAAGGTAAGAGTGTATGTTACTCATAACATTTTCTTAGGGTAACATTTCTTGAATTGATGAATATGCAAAAATTATTCTTAGCATATCATCCTTCATTTCATTATTTGAATAATCAATCTGGAGATAAACTCAAATAAGGAAGTGTGTTATAAAACATCATCATATATGTTCAATGTTTTTTCAGAAGCTGGATCAAAATATTTGTCTTACTAAAATTATTGGCAAAGGTATGATGTACTAAATTGTACTGTATTTATGATTTTAATAGCACTGTACCTCGTGAATCATTACTGATAAACAAGATACAGAAAACCTGTTCAAAGTAAATGCTATAATTAGGCATCATAGAAATTATCATAAAGAGAGGTATTTAGAATTTTTTAGCAACTTATAAATAATAAAAAAAGAGACTTCTACAAACCATCAGTGTAAAACTTACAAGTGATAGCACAGTGTGAAAAACAAGCACCAGAGAATAAACAAAGGTGGCATCAAAGCACCTAGTACAGATGGATATAAACAAACAAACAAAGCAACTTACACACACACACACACATTATCTCGTTCCAAGACTATCTCTACGTTCTAGTCTTGCGAACGTCTTATTCTTTTGTCTGTACGATTACAACGTGGGAGAATTTTCTACGCTACTTACACTTAAGATACCTATTTCAATAGATTCCTTGGTATTTTAGCATTCTTTTTGTGTAGTTGAATCCACAATTGTGTGGGTTTATCGGCAGAACGAAGAGGTTTTCAGTTTTGATAGCAATATTTGCGTGTAATATTTAACTTATTCGACCGTCAAATTCCTCCATTCAGTTCCCGGCATGCACCAGTCATAAGGGAAATCCCTGGGGAATTCCCCTTCCGACATTTTGAAAATTGCTGATATATTTCCGATGTAAAAACTAAAATCTCTTCGTTCTGCCGATAAACCCATACAATTGGCGATCTAACAACATAAAAAGAATTCTAAAATACTCTGGAATGTATCGAGGTAGGTCATTTAATAGTGCAATGCGTAGTTCATTCTCCGACATTGTAGAAAGACAGGCTTACCAATGATACCGGCGTACGACCACAATCTAAAGGGGTCGTAGGATGCGATAAACACACACAGGTTTAACTGCACTCAAACATTAAACAGTCAACTTGACAGGTATTCAGAATTTTTGGGGAAATGCTGCGGTTATGCTCCATTGATTAAACAGGGGATCAAACAGCAGGGGATCAAACAAGTCCAACTTTCATTTATGAAAACATTTTGAACTAACTTTATGGCACACTAATGACATCTTATATGAGTGTGCTGTACTAAAAGCATAGCTTTTAGATCCCCATTGGATCCCCTTATATTGGATTATCATAATCCTAATCCACGAGGAGTTCCTTATATATTTTAAGTGATGAAACATGTGTTCAAGTACAATGTAACTTTGCATGAAAATTGTAAAGAAAAATTAGGGACGATGGTGAAAATGACGATTGTATTTTGAAAAAAGCTTGTTGATGGGTGGATTAAACATGGCTTATGAGATAATCCAATTGATCTTGAAACCATTCTTTGAATTTTTCTTAAAGATTATACATTGGCCTTTCATATGCATTCATTTTTGTACAGCCAGAAACTACTAGAAAAAAATTATTTACTGTCAAAAATCTGTTGCGATACTTTCCCTCGCTCTTTGGCTTATGTTCTGCGATTTATATCAACATTCATTCGATATTGATTTAACGTAGAATGTAGATGGAGCGAATATGGCGTGGATAAATTTGGCTTATGTTATGCGACTTATATCAACATTCATTCAATATTGATTTAACGTAGAATGTAGATGGAGCGAATATGGCGAGGAGAAATTTGGCTTATTTTCTGCAACTTATATCGACATTCATTCAATATCGATTTAAATGTAGATGGAGCGAATATGGCGAGGAGAAATTTGGCTTATGTCCTGCGACTTATATCAACATTCATTCAATATTGATTTAACGTAGAATGTAGATGGAGCGAATATGGCGAGGAGAAATTTGGCTTATGTTTTGCAACTTATATCGACATTCATTCAATATCGATTTAAATGTAGATGAAGCGAATATGGCGATGAGAAATTTGGCTTATGTTATGCGACTTATATCAACATTCATTCAATATTGTTTTTTAACACAGAATGTAGATGGAGCGAATATGGCGAGGAGAAACTTGGCCAATGTTCTGCAACTTGTGGAGGTGGCATAAGAACAGTGACACGTATAAGATACAAGTTGTATGGCTATGCAGAGACCGGGGACCGAAATTGCTATGGTTCGAACACTGATGTGAGAACCCAATCATGTAATATTCAGCCATGTTGGGGGCCTCCGCCACCTCCACCTCTTCAACCTACCCCGCCTCCCATTATAGGGAAAAGTGAGTAACCAGTCGAATCGTATCACTAATACTATACTAAACAATACCTCACTTCGGCATATTATAATTATTTAAAGGATATTGTTTAGATCAAATAAATGTAACCAATACAGAATCTGCACTAACACTCATATCAACATTTATCAAATATTGATTTAACGTAGAATGTAGATGGAGCGAATATGGCGCGGAGAAACATGGCCAATGTTCTGCAAGTTGTGGGGGTGGCATGTTAACAGTGACACGTAAACGGACTAAATTATATGGCTATACAGAGACTGGGGACACATATTGCTATGGCTCGGACTCTGTTGTTGTGAGAACCCAGTTGTGTAATATTCAGCCGTGCTGGGAGCCCCCACCACCTACACCTCCTCCAACTTACCCGCCTCCCGTCATAAGTGAGTAATCAATCGAATTACATGTATCACTAGTACAATGATAGTCAATATCGTAGTTAGGTATGACATAAATTTTGAGAATGTATCTTTGGTCAAGCGAAAATAGATAAAACGATTACAGACTCTACACTATATATATATTTGTGATACTCCCTAGAACTGCTTGTTGTGAATTGAACAAAACATATTCGTGTTGGATGTAAATAATATTATAATCTATATTTCTATTCACAAGTTGGGTCTATAAAACTGGATCTGGTTAGGCGCTAGGCGATACGAACGTACCACCTAGAATGGCCAGATTTTTAGACCCAACTTGTGAACAGAAATATAGATTATAATATTATATTATAATATATAATTATAATATTATTTATATTTATCTATATCCAGACCCTTTCATTAAGCATCAATGATAACAAAAACATTATATTACTTGACCCGATGAACTAATTTATCGATAAACAATACATATGGACATTTATATATTAATTTAGTACTCATACTGTGGACAATAAAAAATTTCAACCCATTCCCCACCTCCACCCACAGTTTTATAGACCCAAATATATATATACCTAGTTTTAACTTATCAGTAGATCAACTTTATGAATAAATGTTCTTTGACTAACATATACACTGTATATCACTTAATTTGCTCTGGATGTATTGTATGACCATTTTAACTGTTCAATTCACACTTTTTAAAATTTTAACTTTTGAAAAAATGTTTCTGACTTACGTTGTATCTCTTTTAGCATTTTTTGGATGAGAATGTTGGATCATTCGAACATTTTCTAGTCTTATGCATGTTCAAAAGTGTTTTAACAAAAAACTTGTTTACTTGTTTCTTATAATTAAGGAGATCGCATTATAATTAGATTATAAAGAAATAGAGAATGACATTTGATGGTTTAGTGAAAATATTCCTAGAATATGATGGTCAATTTTTCCAATTATTACCAAAAATACTGTCTTAATTCGACATAACATCGAATATAGAATATATAATTATGTATATATTGAAAAATACCTAAAGGCAATTTCCAAATAGAGTGGATGATTCAATACAATACAAATACAAGCCAGACTCATCACATCCTAATTAAAACTAATGTTTATACACTATAGACATGAGCTAAGGATAAGGGTATTGCCTCCGGAGGTCAAAGTTGCCGCTTTGTTGCAAAGATATAAAAAAAGTCCTGAACACTTTTCACACCTATCTAATGATATTATTATTCCCTTTCGTGTTTTGATGAATCGGAAAGTACATTCATGGCATTTCAAAAAATTTTCAAAATATAACATAATGCTTCTAGATTGCTACTGGGGAGGTTGGACCGAATGTGTATACGGTACTTGTGTTAGGAACCAATTACCTGCTGATGCGACATGTCGAATTCATGGTATTTCAAAATGTCAAAGAACCCGTCATTGCCATTGCACTGGAAAACGAACTGGTGTCGCAACTTATCATCAATGCGCAGGTCTTTCGATCGAATATAAACACAAATCATGCTGCTTAGACTGCTACTGGGGAGATTGGACTGAATGGGTATACGGTACTTGCGTTATGAGTTATTCAGCTGCTACTACGGATTGTCAGATTCATGGAATTTCAAAATGTCATAGAACCCGTCAGTGTTATTGCAGTGGAAGTGGTGTGGCCGCTAATCATCAATGCACTGGTCTTTCGATAGAATATAAACACAAGGAATGCTGCTATAATCACTCATATACAACCCCTCCGCCTTATCCAACTCGTAAGTAACAACTTACTCGTAAGAATGTCGTCGCTACATTGAATGCCATTGCATTTGAAAATCCTTTCAATATATCTTTATGTTTTTAGACTGCTACTGGGGAGATTGGACTGAATGGGTATACGGTACTTGCGTTAGGAGTCATTCAGCTGCTACTACGGATTGTCAAATTCATGGAATTTCAAAATGCCATAGAACCCGTCAGTGTTATTGTACTGGAAAACGAAGTGGTGTGGCCGCTAATCATCAATGCACTGGTCTTTCGATAGAATATAAACACAAGGAATGCTGCTATAGTCACTCATATACAACCCATCCGACTCATCCAACTCGTAAGTAACAACTTACTCGTCATTGCCATTGCTTTGGCTATCACCAATGCGTTGGTATTTCAATAGAATATACAAACAAGGCATGCTGCTATAGCCAACCATATTCTACACCCCCTCCGACTCATTCACCTCGTAAGTAACACTCTACTTGTAAGCATGTCTACATACTTTGATTTTTCATTATATACTTTTATATTAATTCACTCATTGATATCAATATAAGTACTCATTCGGTAATTTTACTCGCACAGATATTGATATTAACTCGTGGATATAAATGATATCACTCAAAATGAATTGGATATCCTATACTTATTACAACCCAAAATGAACAGAAATACATCCATTAGCGTTCATCTATTAGCACATTACTATGGAAAAGTGGTGCCATCTTAATATAAAATGCTTATTAATGTTTATTTGTGTTCGTACTATTCAAATGGCAAATGGTGGCACAGGTGTATAAACGTATACATATATTCATAAGCGTTTACTAAATAGAGAGGATAATATGCACGGACAACCTAAACATGAACCTGTGTTCATGCATACGCGTATAGGTTTTTCTAAATCTTCATTTTGAGCAGCAAAATAAGTGATATCACCGTATATACATTGATCGCCTATTAACACAAGTGCGTGAGAAATGACTCAACGAGATCCGCAAAATTCAAATGTATTGTAATGGTTATTTTTAAATGATTCATTGGTGTTTATTTTACAGGCTACTGGGTAAAATGCTTTAATATATTAAAGACAAAATAATATTTTTACACTCTTTAATTTCTTATACTAAGGCTAGGTCTTGGGTTTCCATTTGACCATGATAAAATTTGTTTCCTCTTAATAACATTGAGTAAATATTTGAACACAGAAACTAATGGATCAGCCTATAGTGTGAGTTTCAGCAGACCAGACACCCAGAAATTTTTTATTTTGATCATAGGAATAAGGGGGTTTCTCGCAAAATTTATGTCCGAAACCAAATATGATATTTATTTGGGGAAAATAAACATCACCGTCCTCTGATTCATTAAATAAAATGGTCACTGTGTGTGCTTATATTTTGTTTCGTTTTTTTTGTCTTTAGGTTTGAATACAATTGCCCTTTAATGATCTGTACAGTAGAACCTGCTAAGTGGAACACCTCACCTCATAAGTGGCACAGTTTTTTAAAGTCCTATGACCAATTTTCTACATGTAAATGAACCTCCGTAATAAGAACACAGAACGCCGCCAGATCGTTTGTAGTACGTACAGAAGTAGAGCTCAATAGAAAATACTGTTACTTACAAAGGTTCTATTGTATTTCAAAAGGGTATTGTCGACTATACTCGCTTACCAGTAGTTTGATTTCATATGCACTATTTCATTGGTCAACTCAATCAAACCCCTCACTTATGAGGTTGACCATCTTCGGATTCCAAGTTGGAGAAACTAAAGTCTTGAAAATCAAGCTATAGGCTGACTGGCCAGGTTGTTCTATTTACCTAGTTCATAGGAAGTTGATAATGTAGGCCGAATAATATGATATCCCATTCATTAAAATCCTGAATCAATCTCTGACAAAATAATAAGACTTGGACAGAAAGTTCACCCTCTGATTCCAAGGTATGATATTCTACAACGTGGTTTATAAGGTTCGGGAATTTAGGAGTTCGTATAGAAGGACAGTAATAACATGTGAATCCAACCATATTGAAATGCAAAGAACATAATATTATTAGAATCAACATGGTAAACTCTCACACTTGGCTGATCATAATTATTTCTCATAACATCCTTTTTACTCAGTACTGAAGGGAAGTTGGAACGTCTGATATCTTTGGAATGTTAAGTATTATGTGTATTAGCCATAGGTATGTTGGTTCTGTGGTTTCAGTTATCTAAAAAAAGAAAAATTGGTGAAATAGACCTTTTAGTTCGGCGGATAATTGATTTTGCTTTATTTTTCAACTCAATTCAGGTATTTCGGTTAAGCCAATCACTGAATCATTTTGCCAAATCAATCTTGAGTCTCTTATACAGCATATGGAATATCATTTTTAGGTAACATAATATTACAGTGGTAAAGAAAAGAGAAACAGACATACCTTTCCTCCGACATGTTGAATTTTGCGGATCTTGAGTCTTTCCTCAAGCACTTGAAATAATAGGCGATCACTGTACATACAGTGGATATATTCAGCTAAAACGTAAACGAAATAAGGAGTAGCATTGGCCTTTAAAGTAAAAAAAGATGAAATGGCCACAAATGATTGGCTGTAATACTGAATTTATTTGAACATGGCTATAGCCCAACAAACGATTTATTTGAGCCATTAAATGCATACACATTACACAACTATTCCTCAGATAAGCAACTTTGAAATTGTAAACATAAATATAAATACTTTTGCTTTTTTCATTTTTTCATGGAACAAAACTCAAGTCACTGCCAACTCAAAAAGCTAGAGTTTCGCGCCTAAATGGCCATATACATACATACATACATATACATGTTATGGGCATTGACCTTTAAAGTAAAAAATTAGTACCGTGGGTACTGGGCCCACATGGTGTTGCTTAAAAGTGAAAATAAAAAAGACGGGTATAATTTCTTGCAGATTTTTTGTGACAAAATTATTTCATACAACTACTCTTTACAAAGACATGGCTTTTTACAATGCAGGACACGTGAACTTATTTGTAAAGCTAGGAAATGGGCCAAAAGTGAATTTCCTGAGACAAAAATGGTGGCCATTTTGAAATTAGGCGAGATTTTGAAGCAGGAGTCATAGGTTTTTTTCTTTATTGATGTTGAACAAAATTATTTTAAATCGGGAATCCTATCTACAGAGGATTTAAAAAGTGTTGACAGAGGTTTAAAACTTGCCACTTTTTTGGGCTAACTGAGAGACAGATGGACGAATCAATGTTAACTAAAATGGCTGAAAATAAAAAAAAACTGATATAATATTTTGCCGATTTTTGTAACAAAATTATTTAATACAACTACTCTTTACAGTGACATGGCTTTTTACAATGCAGGACAGCTGAAATTATTTGTAAAGCTATGAAATGGGCCAAAAGTGAATTTCGCAAGACAAGAATGGTGACCATTTTGAAAATAGGCGAGCTTTTGAACCAAGAGTCATAGGAGAGTTTTTTGTATTGATGTTGAACAAAATTAACTTAAAACAGGAATCTTATCGACAGAGGGGGTTTAAGGCAAATGGTCCAAAAGTGGATTTTGCGAGACAGATGGACAAATCAATGTTAACTAAAATGGCTGAAAATAAAAAAAATGGATATAAGTTTTTGCTGATTTTTCGTAACAAAATTATTTCATACATCTACTCTTTACATTGACATGGATTTTTACAATGTAGGACACTTGAAATTATTTGTAAAGCTAGGAAATAGGTCAAAAGTGAATTTCGCAAGACAAAATGGCGGCCATTTTGAAAATAATCGAGCTTTTGAGCCAGGAGTCATAGGGGAGTTTTCTGTATTGATGTTGAACAGAAATAACTTAAAACAGGAATCCTATCGACAGCGGTTTTTAAACGTGCCACTGTTGTTGACGGAAAAGTGGATTTCACAAGTCAGATGGACAAATCAATGTTAACTAAAATGGCTGAAATTAAAAAAATAAATATAATTTTTCGCTGATTTTTTGTAACAAAATTATTTCATATATCTACTCTTTACATTGACACAGATTTTTACAATGTAGGACACCTGAAATTATTTGTAAAGCTAGGAAATGGGTCAAAAGTGAATTTCGCGAGACAAAAATGGCGGCCATTTTGAAAATAGGCGAGCTTTTGAACCAGGAGTCATAGGGGAGTTTTCTGTATTGATGTTGAACAGAAATAACTTAAAACAGGAATCCTATCGACAGAGGTTTTAAAACGTGCCACTATTGTTGACAGACAGACAGACAGACAGACGGACGGACGGACGGACGGACGGACGGACGGACGGACAAATGAGCGATTGCAAAAGCTCACCATGTGAGCTAAAAAAATGAGATGGCCACAAATGATTGGCTGTAATAGTGAATTTATTTGAACATGGCTATAGCCAAACAAAGGATTTATTTGAGCCCTAAAATGCATACACATTACACAACTTTTCCTCAGATAAGCCACTTTCAAATTGTAAACATAAATGTAAATACTTTTGCTTTTTAAGGCATTTTTTCATGGAACAAAACTCAAGTTACTGCCAACTCAAAAAGCTAGAGTTTCGCGCCTCAATGGCCATATAGAATTATTGAAACCGTTTAATACAATTAAGTACAGTAAAGTTATGTAATCTCAACCTCACTCAGAATCTCCTGTGTTATAGGTTCATCGCAAGAAGAATACCCAACTGACAACATTGAATTCACATTAAATTAACACGTTGAGGGGATTGTAAAACACGTTAAACTTGACGAGTTTTCATAATTTGTTGCGCACGCATCGCAATTCAAGTCCAGGTTTACGTTTTCGTCGTCCAAAAGATGAAATCTTATCTTTTCTATTGTGGCTGTAACATTTTGGCGCCGACTTAACATATGCGTACTTGATCAAGCTTTTATTTATTAGCACACTGCTGTGGAAAATTAAGGGCCATCTAAACATGTTAATGCATAATCAACGTTTATGAATTAGCACATGGTTGTGGTATATGGGGACCATGGATGGTTGTTCCCGGTAAATGTGATCCACCAGCAGGTTGTACCCCATTGGACCCAACAGGTAGAAAACGCGAAATCCAAAATATGAGAGAGAAGCGGCAGTTTGTGTGTGTCATCATAACATACACATGTCAATTTGTAAGGCAATGTACACCATGTTACAAAGGATATAAGCACCAGGGATGCGTAGGAGTGTCATACAAAACAGAAAATCGCACTTGCTGCAATCCAGGTATGGTGATCGATTTTTTGTTATGACTAATAGAAGAGGTACAGGGGTAGTTTAAATTGTAACAAACATTCACGATTGTCAAAGGCCATAAAAGATTCTCAGAAATTCTCATCTCCAGAAGATAAAAAAAAACATCGGTATAGTTTACCATAGAAGGTTGATCAATATACAAAATAAGATGTCAACATCATCTTATTTTCAAATGGCTGCGAACGTGTGATAGGCACATAGAAACACATGAGGCTAAATCCTAAAATATAAGATATTATATAATATTCAATCCTTTTGAGTGCAATAACTGTACCCTCTGTGTAAAGAAAAAGGTGCATGGTCAATACAATAATAATTTGTATAATTTTACTGAACTCTTCGAGGCATATTGTGTAAATGTTGTGTATAAGTGGTGGAAGTCTTAAGAAATAAGATGGAAACTTAACACTGTCACACTGACGATTTTTGTGACGTATTGTATTCGATGCTTTCTAACTTTTTACAACATCTTCGAAATTCTTTGGCACTTTCAATTCATTCTCACAGTCAAAGTATACATACACTATACCTCTAAATGTTTGGAATGATCACAAGGATATGACCTTGCATCTTTTTTCATTACGCAGGGTATTTATTTCTGGGGATGTATTCCACGCAGCCCGAAGTGCGAGTGGAATACACCCCTCAGAAACAAGAATTCAATATTTGTTTTATTATTTCACTGAAAAAATTAATATATTGTAATATTGGCCTGATTTTGTAATTGCACTGAGATAAGTTCACCAAAATGTTATTCAAATTTTCTTTGGAACAACTTGCAATGTCGATTTCACTCTCATTTAAATACTCTTTACTCGTTCTAATCCTTCTCTGAGTAGTCTCTAAGTATGATCACTAATTAATCCATTTAAAATCCTGTTTACTTTCAACTAAAATTGGTTTATATAAAACGTCCGACAAAAATTTTCCAAAGGAAGAAATATCTTATGTGGTTTCCCCGGGGAATACATAAAATAAACAAATAACGTAACACTCGTTGAATACCTGTATCTTTCTTGAAAAATGCACCTTTCATATGGATGATTTACACACGAATTAAATACCCTGTGATATATTTGGTCACATGATACATGACCGAACAATCACAGTGCCGATTATAACTCATAGAAATAACCGATTGTGTGTAGGTCCAACAACAACAATAACAACAGCACCGACGCCAACTCCAACTACGACATCATCAACAACAACAACAATAACACCAACTACAACTACAACTGCTACGACGGAATGTCCAAGATGGGGCGACTGGGGACTGTGGGATAGTTGTAATACACCGAACTGTCAACCTTTCGTTGACTATCCCGGTTATCCAAAACGAAAACGACAAACTTGTTCCCAGGAATTGGAAACAACTTGCACCCGGACCAAGACATGTGAGCAGTGTGATGGCAGCACTGGGGACTGCACTATACCACAACCGTCGGAAACAAAGATATTAAAGTGCTGCGGTAAAAAATTAATTCCATGAATATTACAATTAATATATATGTCAAATAACGATAATAAATTCATATATAACATAAACATTTTCACGTGGACAGGTATTCAATTGGAATAAGAGATCAAACCGTTAAATTTTGTGATAACTTGACTAAATATCTTGTTTCAGTACCCTAATAAAAGATAACAACACGACGGCCGCCCAGACACCAAACCTGAAACAGTTAAAGACGAAACAATTATGATCTACATATTTTATTATATGAACAATTGATTGCTTAATAAAGACAAATTCATTGCTGCAAAAAATTGTTGTTTTTGAATGACTGTGTATTTTAGAAGTAAGCTTTGCTTTCATAATATTTATTCAGGATTCATCGTTTCCTTCTATTCGCTGATTGCTGATTGAATTGCATTACTATAAAAGATGAGGAAAGAGATTGCCATGCGTTTATTTGCCCATTTAAGTGCATAACAATTACATTACGTAATGTTCCATAACGGTATCATTGTTCACATATTAGTAATTATTTCTGCTGCATTTTTGAATTGCCCGCGGCGGTGGTTGCTACCATGTTTGGGCTGCTATGTTTTTAAACATGTATTGATTATTTAGAAGGATGATTTTATTTTCGATCTAGAAAATATGTCAAAGATAAAAGAGAAAGTATGACCCATAATTACAATATTATGTTACAATATACAACGTGCCTTTACTTTGGATCAACCTAATGTTTGCTTTAGCTACTTCTCAAATTGGGTAGATACAGCGAATAGGTAATTGCTAACAATTTAAATGAATGCAGGAGTACTTAAACATAAAATATTTGATATGAAGCAAATATCAGCGAGCAATATCAGATGCTCAGCTATCAAAAAGGCTGGGATGTCTGAAACTATACTATTTTCAAAACCCGTAGTGTTGAGCGAAATTGTCTACTCGAGAATATAATATTTGATTTAACATTAATTTTTAACATTGCTTTCTGAGAAGTCACATGCACTTTTGCATTCCATTTTATCTTATCATTTCGAAACATGTCATAAATTTATTTGTTTTTGCACAATTATATTCGATTTATGTATATATATACTGTACTCCCGGTAATTTTCGAGCGATACTATATTTCGCGTTTTTCGTGATTTTGAAAAATTCGCGAAATATAATAGCCGCGAAATTCACCCAGTTTTAATTTGCGAAATTTGATAGTCGCGAAATTCCAAGGAAATTTCCGGGGATTTCAATGTTGACAATATTTCGTCCACTTTTCGTCCACATTTTTAGTTTTGAAATAGAGAAATTAAAAGAGAGATCGTTATTAGTGTATTTAAATGATTATTCTATCGAAAAGGCAAAACCATTGGGTGAAGGAACAACCATCGCTGTTATCAAACTCGAAAGAGTGATCTTGTATGACAAGTCCGCGGACATTAAGAGCCG
Organism: Owenia fusiformis; assembly: GCA_903813345.2. Taxonomy (NCBI): domain Eukaryota; kingdom Metazoa; phylum Annelida; class Polychaeta; order Sabellida; family Oweniidae; genus Owenia; species Owenia fusiformis. The sequence continues at coordinate 24,264,048 of CAIIXF020000004.1, forward strand.
CAAAATTTTAAAAATCTGAAAATTAGCGAAATAAAATAGGCGCGAAATATCAAAATGCCAAAAACGTGAAATATGATAGCGCCAAATATTTGTGGGAGTACAACATGTGGTAACACTTTTGAATATGCGGTGAATTTGTATCTATGGTATAAGTACTAGTCTAGAATTATGCACGATCGGTGAATTTTCAAATGCGAACTTAAAAAGTCTCGTCTCTCAATACAATATGTTGTTCAATAAATATGTCCAGAAAGCACAAGTAAAATTGCATTTTAAAGGTTTTAAATTAATATAAGGAGGTATGAGATATATCAATATCAGGGGGGCGATTGTAAGAATTATACCTTACATTATCTTATGTGAAACATCACGTAATTATTCTATTATCCAATGGAAATTGAGATGTTGGCATAACCACATGAGGTGAAGCATATGCTTTTTGTGTTTTTCTCATTTCTCAAATCATTACATTGGTGCGCCATAACAGTTGGTAATTTGTAATTTCATTCAAAAGCATCGGTTGAGGCAATAATACGTCAAATATATCTTTCGATCTGTTTTGTTTGTATGATTAAGGGCTAATATTTCAAAAAGTATTCATTGTTTCTGTAGCTGTGAATGTTGACTCAAACACATCCGGTTGGTATATATCGTTACAATAGTGTAATCTTTATTTGCATACATGTCAATGTCTCAAAATATGATGATGTCTTCTGCCGTTTATTCCTATATTACCATAACCCTTGATAATCCTTGATGGCAACTTCATTTTGTTCGACACAATGCAGAGTAGAGTAAGCATCTTAACAGCGGCCCTAGCCATAGCGATGGTAGGACTAGGTAAGTAAGCATAGTTTTATATTGAAGTCTGAACAGCCATTTGTGAATAAAACTGTAATATATATATATATATAGCTATGATATAGCAAATTTATTAGTAAGTTGCATTTACAGTTTCTTGTGCTTGTTATTTTTTTAATCAGATTTAGTGATATTATTTATAGATATGTTCGTCGAGAAGTATTGTAGTGCCTATGTACACAATATCATTATAGTGTCTTTCCATTCGTTTGAAATTGAAAAAAATATTTAGCTAAACATTTGGTCTATCAACACGTTTATAAGCATAAGATATCCAAATCAAAATGCATTTAAAACTGGTCCTCCGTACTTAAATCTTAAAAGAACACAACCACCATATAAATTTGCATTGGCCCTTATGTGCCGCTATGTCGCTATTTATTGGCCTATGATAATATCGTACATACAAACTCCACATACACAATGACCCTTTGGGCAGCACCTCGGAGGTGTCCCGGACTTATGATCGGATCATAATCCTGGCATACAAAGCCATATATCATTAATATTCTGTAATCAACTTCTAAATCCCTCAGAGGTTAACGTTTTATATCAAATATTGTGCAGATGCCCCAGAGGCAAAATTCAATAATAGTCCAATGACATGATCTTAATCCCGGCATTTAAAGCCATATCATTAATATTATTTTCTAATTCTTATAAAATGGATTATTCCTCAGAGGTAAACTTATAATATAAAACAATCCTTATCTACAGATGCCCCGGAGGCAAAATTCAATAATATTCAATAATTGCCTGATCTTGGTCCCGGTGTAAAAGGGTAGGAGGTCCTATCAAATTATGGTCCTACTCTCCATTGATTTATATGGTGACCTAAATACAACTCTTTCCATCATTACCTTATACGCAATCGGGGCCAGTAAGGGCCGTTAACAAAGGGGACCATCATTTCTTTCACACCGGCATTTAAAGCCATATTATTAATATCATATTTTCTAACTTCTAAAGTGGATTATTCCTCAGAGGTAAACAGTCATATAATATAAAAACAATATTTATCTACAGATGCCCCGGAGGCAAAATTCAATAATAGTCCAATGATCTTAATCCTGGCATATGAATCTATATTTTGTTAATATTATATTATTGCATTGGCTCTTATGTGCCGCTATGTCGCTATTTATTGGCCTATGATAATATCGTACATACAGACTCCGAATACACAATGACCCTTTGGGCAGCACCTCGGAGGTGTCCCGGACTTATGATCGGATCATAATCCTGGCATACAAAGCCATATATCATTAATATTCAGTAATCAACTTCTAAAGTTCACATTCCTCGGAGGTAAACTTTTAATATTAAATATTACTTATGCATAGATGCCCCGATGGGCAAACTTAAATAATAGTTCATGATCAATTGATCTGATCATAATCCTGGCATACAAAACATTGAGTAAATATTATATTTTCAACTTCTAAAGTAGATTATTCCTCAGAGGTAAACTTTTAATATAAAACAATCCTTATCTACATATGCCCCGGAGGCAAAATTCAATAATAGTCCAATGATCTGATCATAATCCTGGCATATATTAAGATTCTATTAACTTCTAAAGTACGTGTTCTCCAGAAGTAAACTTACAATACCAAATATTCCTTATCTCCAGATGGTCCTGAGGCAAAAACTCCATAATAGTCCAATATTGATTCATGGGACTTAATTCTTTTGACTAATTTCAAAATGAAATCATTATTTAGCCTCGGAGGCAAATATCTCAAATCTTATAATGTATAAATAGTTATCTTTTATAGCTCCACAAACGTCTCAGAGACGAGTCTCGTCTGAAATTATAAATAATAAATATATGGCAACTCCTTGCCCAAACATTAAACTCGTTCCATATGCCTCAGAGGTTAAGCTTTTTATCCAGCTTTTTATCTCAGTTATGAATTATTGTAATTTACATTTTATATTCATGTGGTTTCGGAAACCTTGCTAACATACTCTGTATACAATTTCTTAGTATTATATTTACAGTACTTATGCCCTGTAGGCTAATAATTGAATTCTTTAATGGCAACCTCGCGGCGACCCCTTTTGCAAAGTGCGAAAGGTACCTTGTACATTTTGTTTTTTATATACAAGGAGGTCCACCTACCCCTAAGATGAAATTGGCGTTTGTAGGATTTAAGAATTCGAAACACAATTTACTTAAAACAAAAACTATCTCTAACTTTATATCAAAGTAAAAATACATTTGACAAAATATTTTAAAACAGTTAACCATAAAGTTGTTTGGTAAATTTAGCAAATGCTGCCGTGTTAGCGTCACAAAGCCAAATGACTCAAAACCTATTTCCTAAACATAAATCACTCACTACTCATTCTACTCATTCAATCAATACCACCGTTTGTCGTCACTTAAATAGAACAGAACATACTCAAATATACACCCCCGTAACAAACTATAGAACACCTTCTCCAAATCTGATATCAAAACAGTGTGAAGTACCTGTATTAAATAATTTTCAAACTTATTCGCTACGCTCAATCGTTAGAAAATATCATTAAAACTGGTCCTCCGTATTTAAATCTTAAAAGAACACAACCACCATATAAATTTGCATTGGCTCTTATGTGCCGCTATTCCCGAAGAACAAAGATAAGGTAAGGTAAGAATAAGTTTAAAATCCCATTCAAATGAAGATAGTATATTCTTATTTAATATGAATAACGCAATAAACTTAATTAAGTCACCTATTATAAACCAAGATTGATAACTTTTGTGCCTTTCTTGAATGTTACTCTCCACATAACCATCTATAGAACAATCACTTTCCACCTCCTATGAGCCGAACAACCTACCGTTCACATCCACTGTTAGCACCTGTAGTAGTATCATCACTACGTTAACCATGTCAACCAAAGATGGTTGTTTCAACTCTTATTTCTTTCTAAGTACCCAAAAACATTTTTCTACAAGATGAGTAACACAATTTCTCCTCATACCTCAAAAACCTGCAAACCCCAAAACAACAAAATTTAACCGTTCTGATCTCCTTGACACTAGCAGACGAATGACTCATTTTTAAAAAACAATATTCTTAATAATTTCATCTGTGATTGGAAATGCTTGGTTAGCTGATAGACTACGTAAACTACTTTCGTTATTCCATTTTGAAAACTTATATGCATAATTTTCTATCGTCTTTGGTTCTCCAGACTTCACCACAAAACCAGACATTTTCGTCTTATAGATATTTAGATTTTCATTGTCTCTACCGATTTGGGTCTTCTTCCTGCCATACCACACTGACGTTAACTGCATCTGTGTCATTTATACCCTGAAAACGTACATACAACATCGTTACACAATGAAACTACCATACATCAAACAACAACAACAGTTCAATGCTTTTAATAATCTATTTTTATGCAATAAATATGCTCCTGAAGCAACCAATTCTGAATATTCATATGCTATATCTCTGAGTGCCGGGCATTAAATAATCACCACCGGGTGGGAATTATATGTTTTTAATACAACTATGGTATCTTTTTCATTCACGTATTGACCAGTATACAGAAGAATGCCACTGTGGAAAAAACCATTAATACTTTCGCTTGCAACCATCAGCTTGAAATATTTGCAATCAATACTACAGGTGTAACAACATAATTGATTTTACCACACCAGTCCTGAGAAAACGAATCGACAGCCTCAGTACCTACATAGTTATGCATATTAAGAATTAAATCTGTAACATTGCGTTCAATGTTGTCTGCGAATATGTCTACAGTAAACACTCCCCGTTTTGTATCTAAAAAGTTGAAGATATTCCAGTATATACCCCCCAGTCATTATAATTTATCATTTTGCTGATGGACTCAGCATTTCGGGTTAGTTCCCGCGGAATCCATTCAGGCTTCAAAACCTCAATTCGCTGCAAACATATTTCACGAATATCAACGGCAAGTTTCTGAATTTCTTATATCATGCTACCCTTGTTTACTATATTCACTACACCAGTGTTGTCCGTGAATCAACAAACAATTCGACATTTTAAGTATATCTAGACAAATTAATCAACACCCCTTAAACGTTTTGTTCATAGAGCTTTTTGATTTCTAAGTTTCTGACCATTTTTGATAACATACATAATTCTCTATATTCCAGTACATATTCTCCACAAGCCCTACTCGATGCATCCGAATAAACAACTCTGGAGTGTTCAGGACACGTTTCTTGATAAGACATCCCAGTATAATCTAGGACAACTATTTTTGAAACCCCCTTGTTTTGTGACTATATCACCTGTTGCACCCTGGCAGATTTTACTTTTCTAATTATGGAAACCACAACCCTTGGAGTGATCACATAGCCTGTACAGTACGAAACTTTTTACGGTTTCACTTCGGGATATAATTAATTTCCTTTTCAAATCCCGACCAAATCTTAGCCAAACCAAACCAAAACGAGTTTTGAGTGAACTTCCAGATAGGAACAAATCCAGATCGAATCAAATCGGACCTTATAGTATTTATAATTTTCTCAGACATTTAAGTTCACTATTTCCGGTCCTGATTGCATCATCCAAGAATATTAAAATCTGAATCCAAAAGCCCTCCAATGTTTGACCAAGTATCTGACTTAATTATACGGTGATAGGATTGACAACCTTAGAAACTTCAACTGTTTAATATATACAACCCTGTTCAAACAACCGTTCTTTATTTTCCTCTACAAATTTTTTAATTTTAAAATGCAAATCTGTTGCTTTTTATAATTCTAGGTCTTTGGTATGACTCAAACCGAATTTTCTAACCATTTTCAATAACATCAATTATGTAAAGATTAGCTCTTACTGATTTCCAAAAGGCTACATTTTCTTTCAATTTTCCTTTTACAGTTTGATTCTTTTACTATTTTGATTACATATATAATTCAGATGTATACTTAACTTCCGGTTATTGCTGCTACTTTGAGCAGATGTCTCTTTGACAATCTCTGGACCAACACCTAGTTCTGTAGCAGCAAAAACAAATACCGTTGCCTCTGAACCACCGTCCTGTTGTAGTTCTTATTGTTCTGAAGGAACCAGGCCCATCGAGACCTTCGCCTGCTGTAGATGACAAACCACCTCCGCCTCTGAAACTGACTTTATTTTTAGAAACTTTGTTCTGATATATTGAACTGATGATTTATCTCACTTCAAGAATGAGCTTGACGTAATAGCTTCTTGTCATCGTCGCTGAATCTGCAGTTTCTTAACGTTCATATTTTTCTACTACACACACTTATGGAGATTCATCAGCTATTTTAACCTATTCTATTTCATTAATTATTCAAAACCATACCTTCTGCCAGGACACCCACTTCGCCCTGCACATCTCAGTCTCCAATCTTCTAGATATTTGGAAGTATGTTATCCAATATCTCAGAGTTGAATTCATACCGTTTCTCTCGTCTTTTCTTCTGTAACTTTGTTTCTGTTTCCAACTTCCTCGCCAGTTTTGAACCATCTTTGAACAATTCACGTTTTCTTCGTTCTCCATTCTGAGTCTCAGTTGCGTATTTTAGTATATAGCAAAAGTCTCAATTGCAAGTCTTAATAAATTTAGCAAATGCTGCCGTGTTAGCGTCACAAAGCCAAATGACTCAAAACCTATTTCCTAAACATAAATCACTCACTACTCATTCAATCAATACCACCGTTTGTCGTCACTTAAATAGAACGGGGCATTTAGGAAAATGTTTCCTTTGGCGAAGGTACACATAAGAAGAAAAACATAGGAAAACATGTTGGATACTTCAGGAGGTATATCCCTGAAATTTCTGCCGTTGCCTCACCTTTCTTCAGTTTAATACGCAAGGACTACAACAAGAAGAAGAGATATGATGTTGTATGGACTGCTGAATGTGAAATCTGAAACTCAAAGAATTGCTGACCACTGCACCCATATTTGGATTATTCCCTGACTTTAACATGGAATTTATACTGAAATAGACGCTAGCTTGCGAGGAATAGGAGGCTGGGACCTCATTATCCGGTCAACGCACCGCAAATCACAATCGCAACGTAAATATTTAGCGAATCGTACGCAAAACGATATTATGATGTCATCTCAAAGGCACTCTAGCGCAAATTCATTGCCGTTTTGCGTCTTTAACGCAAATCGCAGTTTTCTTATTACACGGTAGACTCATCGCTATTTTCATTTCGCATCGCAAATACACTGCTAACCGCACGCAAATTGGTATTATGCAGTCATCGCACAGTTGCGTCCACGTAAATCAGTTGATTTTTATGTCGCAAACTCCACTTTATTTGCGGCATCCCTGACCCTGCCGCAATATAAATCGCAAACATATCATCAAGAATCTTGATAGTTTTCCTATTTAAATTAACATTATCGTTGTAGAAATCTAGGAAGTGCCCTTTGAGACATCTAACTAAAAATAGGTTGAAAAACATTAGAGACACAAATAACCAAAACTTATCAAATTCAAGTCTGAAAGTGCACGATTATGCTACCTTGGTTTTGTGAAATCTATAATAAATATCGCAATTCTATTTCGCAAATATCGTCTGCTAAAATTAAAATATTAGGGTTCGATCAAGCTGGAAAATGTGGCGCATATTATTCCAGGATGTTCACAATAGAAGAGGTTTACGCTTATTCAGAGACAGGAGTCAGCCGTTAGAGATGACTGACGATGAGATATTAAACAGATATCGCATGCCGAGGCCACTCATTCTTGAGTTGATTAATATATTAGATGGGGATCTAGCGTCAAGAACAAGGAATCCTCAGGCAATTCCATGTCAGCTAAAAGTATTCATTTCATTACGATTTTATGCTACAGGTTGTATGCAAATGATAAATGGAGATATATTCGGGGTATCCCAAACTACTGTTTCGAACATTGTTGCTGAGGTATCGGCGGTTTTCTCTAGGTAGGCTATATCAGTCGGACTAATTACAAAAACTCTGTAATTCAATGCAATCTGGGTGATTCGGGTCATACATCATGCTCTTTGTATGGATTTTATATGGATTAATTACTGTAGAGTTTCAATACTGGTGAGGATATATGTAATGATGTTTTAGGGATCTGTACTAGAGTTAAGGCTATATCGAGTCTAGGGATCCATACTAGGGTAAGACTTCATCCAGAGGTATGAGCGTAATGATGTTCTGAGGGTCCATACTTGTGAACATAGCATATTTGGTCAGGGATCCACACCATTGGTATCCTGTATATTATACAAGGGCCGATCAAAAAGTTCTCTGGCTCTAGATTTTATAATTAGAGGAGTTGGATGCTCAAACTTTTACATAAGACAGGGTAGTACGTTTGCTTGAGACTGTCTGAGTTTCATTTAATTTGTTTGTTTTTTTGGTAGTGACACAGAGTCAATACATATTTTCAATGATTGAATTATTCAACATGTCCAAGGACATACATGAGAAATGAGCTTGAGATAAACCCATTCGAAATGGCATAAAAAGTACACAAATACATAGTGGATATAATAACATGTGAGAAATAGACACCAAAATGTCACCCCAAGCTAGTTATGTAAAGATATTTACATTTTTCCAAAATAAAAGTCATGTGCGAACGAGAATGCAGACTCTGCACCGGGAAGAGATCATTAGAACATGAATTCGCACAGAAATATAGTTTCCTCCAGTAATAAAACAATACCTTCGCCTTGATAAGATACTTTGTCATAAATCTTACAATATGGGTGTAATAACGATGTAGAAAATGGGTCACATACATCATCTTTCAAACATTTGACATTTTGTTCAAACAATTGCAGCGCCACCAGCGTTCTTCTTGAGAACTAAAACTAGGGACATGTCATTACTACGTACTAAACCTACATGTAGGGACCTGTTATCTTACATAGCACTGTGGAATGTCACTTTGCCACATAAACGATGAGAGTTAGTTTGAATTGAATAATGAAATGAAACTTTAAAAACTACATTTCGTATACATTGACACTTATATGATTCTAAATGAAGCAAAATGTTAACGACATGGCTGTGAGTGATACCATAAAAATAACAAAAGAAATTAATTCATACTGTGACAAAATTGTAAAAACTAGAACCACAAAGGTATAACATGTCGGCCTAATGTCAAACAAAACTAGTTAATTTGTTTTAGTATTATTTATCTAAAGTTTGCCATTATTTATTACATTTTAATGTGTTAAAAACATCAAGAAAAGTGATGTGTTTCATTCACCATAAAATTAAAGTCGATTTAAAGTACATAAAGATCGAGAGAATCGAGTGAAATCAAGTCAGCATTTAACATCCGGTCTTTTTGCATTTGACTGGTACATTTATTGATCTCCAAGGAGACTCTACAAATATAAAACTCTGTCTACATTTATCTGTATTAAAATTGGTTTCTCTGTCGTCATATTTTCAACGACTCACCCGTGTTACAAAAATTATTAATGCGCAATATGCATTTTGTCAAATTATAGATAAGAACGCTAAAAATATTTTTATGAGAATAGTTCAATAAATGCTGTCAATCGCCACACTGCCTTCAATTTTGAAAATGTCAACGTGATTGCCTTATATAATTTCACGGTGTTATAGCATGACGGTTACGACAAGGCGATTTGCAAAATTTTAGCGGTAACGATAACAAAAAATGGCGGATTTTAAAGACAGCATGTCCTCTTTCTCGCCTGTAGGCAAGATTCACAGATAATATTTTCTTTTCAACTAGTTCCATTCGGTGACGTATATATGGATGGTTATCAAGACTAGGTCAAATCTGCCAGGTAGTTTACTAGATGCGGAATATAAGCTATAAACTTACCGACTAAGATGTCCAAGTTCATATTTTTTAGTCCATCCTCGTGATTTCTCAGTATATGTGCCTCAGAGCCACTAAAACTATTAACAGTAAGTTAACTGTGTATAAACAAGCCATAAAATGACAAATCCAGAACAGAAACGTGGTCATATTGTAAATAATAAGGTTTTAAACGCAATGTCGTTAGACGACTACGTATGAATTCTATAGAGGGTAATGTAATGTATTAGATGGGCATTAGATATTTCGCGGACAGTTACGTGCATGTGCATCTTTCAAGTTAAGGTTGTTGCTAGTTCTGATAGCCTCTTTCCATGTTATTGCTATAATGGGTAAGAAATGGAATATTGAATTGCTTATATTTGTTTTCAGGACTCGCAAGAGACGCTCTTGTTTGAGCCTCTATAGGCCAAGGAAAAAATTGTGTCTTGCTTTATTCATGAAACCAATTCAAGTAAAAAAGATAGCAATGAAGAGGCAAAAGAAGAATTAGCATCAAGTACTGATGAATATGACAACACCTGTTCTCTGAAGTCAGATTAGCCGATGACAAAACTTATTCTATTTGGCCGATGGTGTCGAGTGTTGAACATGTTGAGCTAGGCCGTATCCATGACTCGAGACCCTTGAGCTCACTGCGTTAATTCATAAAATAAATTGTTCGCAACGTGATGCGTTGTATTTTGGTCATTTTGGTCATTTTTCATACCGATTCTTTCTTGACAAATGAAAATACATCTATTGTGTTTTGCTTCACAATACATGTTTCGATAAGTATTGATAATATAAATGTTGATATATTGTAGTTGCTGAGAGTTATGCCCAAAAAGGTAGGAAAGGTGGGGACAAGGCATGCATGAAAAATTGCAATGAAGAAAATCGCCGATGTAAAAAGATTTGCAAGAATGGATCGCCCCCAATCGATGGGAGAAGTGAGTAAATACATTGGAGAGCACGTATCATTCACGTATCATTAAATCCGATTATTTTAATTTATATGAGTTGTGTGTTACTTTGATATTGATATCTAATGATATTGAATATAATATGAGAGCAATCAAACGAATATCAGATTCGATATAAGCATATTTTTCAATTTTATTACTTATTTTCTTACAAAATAGAATGTATATGGGGTGACTATGGTGAGGAGAAATACGGGGAGTGTTCTGTTAGTTGTGGAGGTGGCACACTACCAGTGACACGTTACAGGTACAAGTTTTACGGTGAAGCAGAGACCGGGGATCCGGAATGCATTGGTTCGAGCTATATCTATGTGAGAAGCCAATCGTGTAATACTCATTCATGTCCATCCATACAGACTTCTCAACCTCCTCCAATAAAGATCATTCCTCCTGGACCGGTCCCTCCGCCTCCCCAACCGATTGTCCCACCTCCTGTCGCAGGGAGAAGTGAGTAACCAGTTTGATTGAATATATAAATCACAAATATAATGATTTATTATGGCAATGGCGTGGTTTTTTATTAAGTCTTGTTTATGCTAGCGATTACCATATGAGATTGTACACCCGCAGTTATTATCATCCAATATTGTTTCAACACAGAAAACAAATGGAGTAACTACAACCCAGAGAAATACGGCAATATTATTACTTATCTTTTTACAAAATAGGATGTAAATGGAGTGACTATGGTGATGAGAAATACGGCAAATGTTCTGTTTCTTGTGGAGGCGGCACACTACCAGTGACACGTTACAGGTACAAGCTATACGGAGAGACCGGGGATCCAGAATGCTACGGTTCGGACACTGAAGTTAAAACACAATCATGTAACACTCAGCCGTGTCCAAGTGAGTAACCAGTTAAAGGAATGTACGCACTGATACAGCGATCGTTATTATGAATTTGGTATAACATGATTGTTTAGGATGGTGTTTATAACAATAATGGCAGATGGAAAAATATAGCGATTTCGGTAAAGTTGTTATTCTAGATACGTATAAGTAAACTTGAACTTTTAAGGGTCTTGTCACACTAAATTAATTTGAAATCGATATTCATGAATTCTACCCAGTTGACATAAATAGGTTACAAGTTGTATACTCATTCATCAATTAATGACGGGGAATGTAATATATTCGTTGCATCGTTAGTTATTTGTACAATATCAATTCAATACCTAACTCTTGTGGCGTGGTGTGTCTCCCAACAAGTGAATTATTTCACAGTTCCTGTTAAAGTTTAAGTTGAGATATAAGTTTAGAACGTATAAAAGGCACGATGATTGTAAACGTTTAAGATTGGATCTCCTCGTAAACCCTGAATTATATTCAGAGTATCCAATCAAACACTTTGACTACAATTTCGATACGCTAATCAATCCAATCTATGTTAACAATTTATAGAGCGGGCCATTCTGTTGCATAATAAACTCTAATCCAGTTTTTACAGGGTGTTTCATAATGTTCATCGCCGAAGATAGACCTCTCATGTTATACAAAAGTTGAGTTTTGACGAAAAATTTAACATGGGCAGAAGTCCCATTTTCGTAGTACCATATTGACTGAATAGGATATTGTTTATATTGATAACAGACTCATGAATAACAGCATCTACAGTGTAAAGCAGTGCTTATATTGAGATTTACACACTATTTTTTCAACGCAGGGTGTAGATGGAGTAACTATGGCGCAGCAACATTTGGGACATGTTCTTCACGTTGTGGAGGTGGTGTATTAATGGTAACACGTACTAGGACCAAGATATGGGGTTCAACTGGGGATCCAGATTGCTATGGTTGTAGCACTGATGTGAGAACACAGTCATGTAATATGCAGCCGTGTCAGCCAATAATCATCCCTGTTGTCCCGTATGCGCAGCCAATAAATTCCTCAAGTAAGGAACTAGTTGATTAACATTTATCCATAATAATTCGGATGATAATCATCTCTACTGGGCTGACTTATAATGGTCATTACCAAGGAATCAATACACGCCGTGCTGCGAATACCTTAATGTTTTGATACTTTTCTAGCCTTTTAAAAAAGTTGCAATTTTTTGGGCACACCCTGTATAATGATTAATTTTGGCAATAACGTAATTGTTTACAAAGACTTGTTTATGCAAGTGATAAACAGATGTGATTTTATACTCACAGTTTTTATCACCCAATATTGTTTCAACACAGAATGTAGATAGAGTAACTACGGCCCAGAGAAATACGGCAAATGTTATACAGAGGTTGAGTTTTGACGAAACCCTTTAACATGCGCAGAAGTCCCATTTTCGTAGTACCATATTGACTGAATAGTTTAAGGATATTGTTTATAACAATAACAGACTCATGAATGATAGCATCTATACCAGTGCTTATATTAAGATTTACACACTTTTTGTTTCAACACAGGGTGTAGATGGAGTAACTATTGCACAGCAACATTAGGTCCATGTTCTACAGCTTGTGGAGGTGGCGTATTAACTGTTACACGTACTAGGACCAAGATATGGGGTCCAACGGGTGATTCAAATTGCTATGGTTCGAACACTGAAGTGACAGTGACACGACGACCGTGCAATAATCAGCCTTGTCACCCCATACGGATCGTCCAACCTCACGTTCCACAGCCTATCATTCCGCGTCCTGGTATCGTTAAAAACAAAAGTTCTTATCTAAATCTTAAATGTTGTTTTATTTCATCATATGGGAACTACATTACATATTTTAGAATATATGCATGATACCTGTATTTAGTTAATGACATTTATCTGGTTATGTTCTACATATACTCATTTACTGAATGTATGGCGTACTTTTTATAGATAATAGGGCAATTAAGCTTGCATATAAAATCGAAACGCCAACATATGACCAATCGCCCATACAAATCCACCTCTTAAATATTTTCCGTTCACGTTTTGGTTGTGAAAAACTCCTTAATATTTAGGTTATTGATGACATTGCAATTCATCATTCCAAATAATATATTATTGTATTATAAGATTGCCAATGGGGACCATGGACGAGATGGCAACGAATGGAACCATGTTTCAGGTGGGATCAACGATGTGGAGTTGCGATGAGTCGACGAACACGCCGGTGCTATTGTAATGGGATTGAAGTAGATCCTGGACGGTGTACTGGTATTGCAGTAGAACAAGCCTCGAGACCTTGCTGCGTCGACACTCCTAGACCCCAACCACCTCGTAAGTAGACATCTAACTCGCAAGTCATCAAATATAGAATAAACGATTTGCAAAATTTTGCGGTAACGATAACAAAAAACTGCGGATGGGATAGACAGCATGTCCTCTTTCTCGTCTATAGACAAGATTCACAGATGAGATTTCCGTTTCAAATAGTTCCATTCGGTAACGTATAATGGTTATAAAGTCTGGGTGAAATCTGCCGGGTGGCTTGCTAGAAGCAGAATATAAGCTGTAAACTTACCGACTGAGATATTCAAGTTCATAATTTTTTGTCCATTCTCGTGTTTTCTCAATATTTGTGCCTCATAGTCACACAAACTATTTACTGTAAGTAAATTGTGTATAAACAAGCCATAAAATGACAAATCCAGAACAGGAATGTGGTGTTTATTGTAAATAATAAGGTTTCAAACGCAATGTTGTTAGACGACTACGTAGATTACTAAACTTGGTGTAGTTTTGAATTTCAAACTCAACAGTTTTTCGCTTATTTCATGTTATCCCCGGGCATCGATTCGCAAAGACTACGTTCAAAATATACATTACTAAATGCATCACCGAATGCAATGCTTACATAAATCGGGCATCCTTTCATTGATACACAGTAGTAGAAAATAATGCACCAACCTTAGTGTTCTGTTCCATCGCGGCCATTTTATTGGATGAATCAGTGAACGTAGCCGTCCAACCTTGTTTTCAGAGGTGGCATAACCATCATGCTATAGCAGGGTGATACTGTTATAAACAAACCATCGTTCTTCTTCCCTTCATATGCATCCTCCTTTAAAATGTCTTTAAAATGATTGTATGAGATTCGTTTAGCTAAATGTGTTAAGTTTAACATTTTTCTATCAGCTTTCTTCGCCACTTTTATGTCAAGCTATGATATTAACAATGTTAACATTTGCCAACGAGTGTAAATGTTTTCGAAAACAATTTCACCTGCAATAATGGGCCGTGTTGGTTCACAACCACGTTGTTAATTTTTGGAATTCATTGATTTGATAGATAAATCTTTTTTTCATTCTTCGTGTGCATAAGTTGTAAGAATATCTTGTTCTAGCCCCTCGTGTGCCCATGTGTCGTCCGGCCCTGTACCCTAAGTATTTATATGGTGGCGAACGGTGAGCCCACACGGCCTAAGTGTGACAGCTCCATTAAATAAAACTATTTGCAAAATTGTTAAAATATGTTACGTAAGACAATTTCCTCACTTCCTCACTCCCATTATTGTAATAGAAATGTATGTATTGATGACACCAAGTCCCATACTTTTGATCTTTAGAATACGTGTTAGCTCCTATTATTAAAAACTCATAACTTACTGATACCCATGGCCTTATATCATACGGTTGTTGCAAACTTTGGTCATAAAACATGAACGCTTTTCAACGAATATATGTTTATTTATTAGCAGACGAAGATTTCGGTAGAAGCGAAAGCATAATTTATGTGTATACGTAAAGAGTATAAGTGAATTGAAATTGGGATTTTGCAAAAATATGCACTAATACGTATAGAAACAATTTTAATTTAATTTGTTTCACCAAAATTAAATATTTCCCCTTCCAAATTCCTTATATAAGATGGTTTTGATAATGTCACTATAATATGACTTTATGCCAAGTAATATTATGATTCCTACCAATACCTACTGTATATCTAAAGAATTTACTGACTTTTAAACACCATGTTACGTATAAGCCATTGCTTCTTATGAAAAGATAGAGCTATGCAACTAATGACAAATAATATCAGATAAGTTATAAAATGAAGGATTTATAAACACTCTACAAGTGTTCTGCGAAATCTCTATGTATTCACAAAGTGTCATTTCAATGCTAAAAGGATGTCTCAAGTGGGAGACAGCTAAGTAAATATGCATATATTCATAGACTATAGACCAACGTTTAATTGTTGCAATTGGGAACTATAACATGACATACTGTAATCAAGCATGAACCATCGTTTATTTATTTCCTAGAACCAGGCTGTGGCATATGGGGAAAGTGGATGGATGTTCCTGGAAAATGTAATCCACCAGCAGATTGTACACCACTTGTTCCAGTGGGTAAGAAACGAGAGACATGTGTCATCACGACATACAAATGCCAAGTAGTAAGGCAGTGTACACCATGTCCAGGAATACCAAAAGGTTGCATAGGAGTCGCATTCAAAACAGAAGATCGCCAATGTTGCAAAACAGGTATGGTGGTAGAATAATTTACTGTAGCTATTATCAGAGGTGCAAGGGTTATCAGAACAGAAAATCACATATGTTGCAAACAGCTATAGTGGTAGAATAATTTACTATAGCTAGTATCAGAGGTGCAAGGGTTATCGAAACAGAAGATCGCACATGTAGTAAAGCAGATATAGTGGTAGAGTTATTTATTATAGCTAGTATCAGAGGTACAAGGGTTATCAAAACAGAAGATCGCATATGTTGCGAAGCAGATATTGTGTTAGGATGATGATTATCTATAGCTAGTATCGGAGGTTCAAGGGATATCAAAACAGAAGATCGCTTATGGTTTAAAACGGGTATGGTTGTATACTTATTTACTATAACTATTATCAGAAGTATAATAAAAAAAGAAGATCGCACATGTTTTAAAGCAGATATGGTGGTACAAAAATGTATTATTACCACCTTGCCGGGCCAGTTCTAGAGGTTTTAGTGCTAGTTTAGAAGGCGTTCATTTTACTATATCGACCTGAGAAATATGTGACGTCATAGTGGTGGTCCATATGGACCGGTCTAGAATATACTAGTATTCTGGACCGGCAATTTTCCCCGGGAAATTAGATATCGTTCAGTGCGTAAGATTTTCTTGCTATTTCAGCCCTGGTCGTTAACGGTGGTAATAATACTAATAATAACGTCATTTCTGCGAGCAATATAGTGAAATATTGGACCTTGGGCCTTCGGCCCTCGGTCCAATATTTCACTATAATGCCCTTAGAAATGACGTTATTGTACTATTATAGCTAGTATAAGATGTCCAAGGGTTATTAAAACAGAATATCGCACATGTTGCAAAACAGGCATGGTGGTAGGATTATTAGTTAAGAGTAAAGGTCAAAATTACAAAATTGCAATGATCACTCGTGATATTCAATGCTATGCAATATATGCCCTAAAAAGCAGAATATAAGTTTTTGAAGAGTTGAAAAGTTTTTATCAAAAATTTTGCATCGGAGAATTTGAGGACATTATATAGTGTATCTATATCATCAATATTCGTAACATTAATATCTTCGGTCACGGTGTAAGTTAAACCGAACACAAACAAAATCAGTTACAACAAATGGTACCTACTATCCCACATATAATTGACTGTCTTACACAACAAATATGTAAGATGCTTCAAAACTGTATTCGACCCGATCAAATATAAATTTGATAAGTATTTTAAATATATGCGATGCCAAGTACCATTCGTGTTGGGTTAACATATTCATTTGTGGTAAACATATTCATTTGTGGGGTAAGTCACGTGACTTACCGAATGGTTCTATATAAACCTATGTTCATATTATGGACTTTTTTCTGCATCTTTATTCGATTTTCACACTTTTGTATTTGATTACAACCATTCGATATTCCACTATATTAAAATAATTCGAAACACGTAATAAATTTGTTTGTTTTTTCACATTTATATTTGATTTATGTACCTATATATGCGTAGATGCACTTGTATATGCGGTTCATGTTATTCAGTGCTTGGTAAAATGTCACATATTTAAGTCCATGTACACACACGAACAAAGACGGTTGACACATATATTAAGAACACGCATCAAATACAAATATACTTTGGAACCAAACAATTTTCATTTACCGAACAATCATAGAGTCTAAAATAACACGGACATATAGTGACTTGCCCCACATAATTAATTACATGTACTTTCGCATAAAATCACTTGGGGTAAGTCACGTGACTTACCCCACATAAATGACACATGCATGTAGCATAAAACCATTCGGTAAATCACGTGACCAGTGACGTTGAAATTATTTCAAAATGAATGAAACAAGCGAGGAAAAAGAATTTGAACAAGATTCATATTCACAATTTAGAGAGGAAATTGACGAGTTATTAGATCATTGAAGCATGAGGCTACACGCGATCCTTTCTTAATAGAAGATACATGTACATGTTCGCAATTGGAGAATCACACCAGAGCTCTTGAATATATAGATAGCGCAGTCACGTGACTTACCCCACATCAAAACAGTGAACTATTACATTAGGACAGTATTCCTATAGCTGTTCGATAAAAATAAAAAATATGTCCACATTTATCTCATTCGTCCATTTAAATGGCATTGCATGGGTAATAGACACTTAAACCACACTTAAGTAGCAACACAATAGAATGAACGGTGCTTTATTTTTAAGAATATCCAGCTAAAAAAAGAGCAGTGTATTATTTTTCTATTGTTTTTTAAGAGTCTACACTTGGCTTTTGCTAGCCAAAACCAGTGTGGCATAAAAGACAATTGACTGTCACATGCAATGCACTTACGCTTAACTAATTATACCATATCCACGCCTTCAATAGTTGAAAAACGTTAAACTGTACATGCCATGTTAAATGCACTGCACTCAAGCTGGGCTAATTACAGCCACTCACTTCTTAATAAGCTTACCCAAGTCAATACAAAAAAAAGAAATTCAATTTTTTTTAAATTGGATCTTTTGGTTCAATTTTGGGTTTAAGGAGAAAAAATTGTTTTGTCTAATACTAAGACTCGTTGTTTATCCCTAACATAAAAACAGAATGAAGCCAACTCTATAAAATATAAGCTAATTTTCATTGATTTCCTATTACACGATGAATTATTTGTAGGTCCAAAGCCAACAACAAAAAAACAGACAACCCCAAAGAAGACAACCCCAAAGGCGACAACAACAAAACCAGCGACAACAACTAAAAAAGTAGAACAGTGTCCAAAATATACCTGGGGACTGTGGGGGCCCTGTGATCGTACGGATTGTGCACCTTTTCTTGACTTCCCTGGTTTTCCACAGAATATAGAAGGCAACAAACGACAAGCGCCTTTTGGTTGTAAAAGCGTAGAGATTACAACTTGTAAACGCATTAGCACGGGCTGCACTAACTGTGGCGGCAAAATTTGCTCTCTGGATCCGCAATTTGAAATAAAAAATTTGAAATGCTGCCGTAAGAAAAAAACATTAAAAATTGAAAATAATTTGATTAATAACATAAACACTTTCATTGTTAAGTATATCATTTTTAAACGGTAAAATTTATGCTTGACTAAATTTTTTTTGTTTTTGTTTCAGAAATCTGATGAACTTGAACACATTTCCAAACGCCAAACCTGAAACAGTGAAATACTAAACAATTATGATCACCATATCTTATCTAAATTTGATTACATAATAAAGACCAATTGATTGTTGCTGCAAAAAAATGTGTTTGTATATTGTACAATTAAAACCTTACTTTCATATATTCGAAATTATCCCTTCTGGTCCTTGCTTACGGAATTGTATGATATCAGTCACGGATATGTAACAACCCCACCCCGAACCTTGGTTCAAGAAACAGCATCACATTCTAAATCCGCAAAATCTATGACAGCATATCATACACTGAAAATCAAGTAAAAATCATGGTCTGAAGGAGCCCAAATGGGAATGACCCATAATTCAGCATAGTTTTAACAAGGTGGATACAGGCACGTACATCAGTACGTAGAGTTGTTTTTAAGAATTAATAAGCAATATTTTTTAGTATATATCGTATGGCCATGATAGCCATTAAATGTCGTTGATATTAACAGACATGGCACAGGCTTTAATAGAAAAACAGAATTTGACTCTACTTGAAAATATAAATTATGGTAAATTTCCCCACATGCAGTGAATAGCCTCGATTTGTTTATTTTACTCTTATGTGTACAATATGTTGATGTTGTATTTTTGTATACCAGCATGCTGTAATATATCATTCTTTTGAAATCTGATTTATAATCTATTTCGCACAATGTTATTTCATGTTCGAAAGGCATGACAAATTCAAAAATTAAATATTCAATCCATACAGTTAATCTGTTGATGAATCAGATTAAAAACACGGGTAAACAAAATCAGAAGGTATTGTGTTCGTCTAGAGCGCTGTACAAACCAAGCTATATTACGTAGTAGCCTGGGCAGAATTTTTTAAGGGTCACTTTGTCTTTGATAACTTTTTTAAATGTCAGAATTATCAAAAACGATTATATATTTGAAAACTAAGGTAAAATTCTGACATAAAAATATTAAAGAAACACCTCTTGATTTATTAACATTATAGGCGTTTATATTAGGAGTAATGTGAAGGCATGATTCATCATTTTGTCTCATATTTGATCAAAAATGGCAGCATATTTTGTATATTTAATGTTCAGTTGAAAGTTAATATTTAAGCAATGTCATACGCCTATGAAGTCATGTAGACTGCTGCCTTGGAAATGATTGCATTTAAAATCGTTCATGATTTTAAATAACTTACAAGTACTTGGTATACTCGAAAATGTTCATACATTGTATGTGCAGTGTAATGATAGGGTCGCAGGACTTACTTTTTTACCATTCCATTGTTACCTGTAGTTGATTAGCAACCCTATAGTAGTTTATATCCGAAGGACACGTGTACGCTTTTATAGAATTCATCATTTTGACATAACATATTTTACAAAACTTTTATGACATTGGGAGTCGGCTATATATCGATAAAGAGCTTGCCTAATAGTATATAAAACTAATGACCGATTACGTAACCATGAGATAATGTTACGCAATTAAAGCGCATACTCCTGGTTATGCAGCCTAATCATTAATCTTTGAGAAAAGAGCCCAAAAATAAGTATACTCGTGAACGGGAGATGAATTTAATGAATAAAAATGCTCTGTGAACAATCAGATACGCCGTTCCCCAAAGATTGAATGAATGAGGCCTGGTTATATTAGGATAAAGTAAGTGTTAGTATGATGTAGGTGTATGTATGCTAATACGGAGAGCGCCGTAGAATATAGGCATTTTCTTATCATTCCCCGCACTTGCTCTTACAAACTGAACAAAATAATCATTTATTTAGCAATGGCTGCGTTTGCCGAGAGTAACGTTTATTGATGTCTATGTGGGTACAATGAAATTTTGGTTATATCGTGGTTAGCTCTGTGGTCCCAGAGACCGTGTTAACGTCTGAAATGCCTCTGACTCAACTTCGGCCTACCAACCTGAAAAAAAACCTTTATAGGGAAACATGCAGGTGGTTCACCCGCCTGAATGAAGCAGAGTCACTCTGTAAAACAAAGCGTGGGATTTAGAACTTGGCAGAAAGACGTGTTAACCCGGGGTGTCAACTTTCACTCCCGTTAAACTTTTTATAAAACCTGAATAATGTTCATTGGTGCAGCCCCAGAAGGCTTCGTATGATGCAGCCCCAGAAGGCTCAGCCCCAGAAGGCTTCATCTGATACAGCCCCAGAAGGCTTTATAATACAGTCCAAGAAGGCTCGGCCCCAGAAGGCTTCATCTGATACAGCCCCAGAAGGCTTCGTCTATAACCCATAAGGCATTACTGTCCAGAATGGTTTGTTCTTTGTGCTGCCCCTGAAGGCCATGTTCTCTGAAAATAAACTATAAACGTGTTATTTTATGATATTAGAGCCATTTCGTATATTCTATTTTAAAATGTATAACATCTTTTTTAATTTTAACTATTGTACAATTTTTGTGGCTGAAATTTAGGTGTTACTCGTGTAGGCAAAAAGCCGAGAATGACTACCTTAGTTTCATACTCATAGTCTGATTTCCATCGACCATGTGACTTGAATACTCTATCAAATATACCAAACCTTGCGGCTGCCGTAGCCCCTCCAGCTCTCAAACTATGAGTACCAAACTTTTCCGAGTCAAAACCTATGTTTTTGATGGCATTTATTACCATAGCCCTGCAAGCCGAATAGCTCAGTTTTGAGTTTGTGTTTCTAAGAACATAACCATTTGACTTGAATGTCAATGCTCTTAATATATATTCTTCTAAATCTTGTTTGATTTTTGCCATTTCAAAATACCTTTGTAACCATGTATATGGACAGAGCTTGTTACAAGTTTTTGCAATAATAACACTGTTACCGTTTCTATATACATCTGTCTTAGATTTTTCTACAAATATATCTATATGTGTTTGTTTGAATTGTATGTCCTTCGATCTTAGCCTAGAAATGTCATCATATCTGAAGAAACCTGCATACGCTAATATCATGAATGTAATTGTTCTTAATGATTTAAGGTTAATGTATGAATTGTCCGAATTGTCTACAATTTTTTCTAACATTTCTGGAGTAATTGGTTGTTTTTTGACTGTCCCTTGACCAAGAGATCTTTTAGCTGATTCTATTAGTTTATTTATCATTATGTTATCGCATGGATTTGGTATACATGCCGTTTCATGTGCCCATGCTATGGCGTATTTTCATTGTTCACTATACTGTCACTGCATTTTGAATCAAGCTGAGTAAATACAATGCTACGTGAATAGTTTTTGCTGGTAAATATTTTACATTTTCAAATGTGTTACACCATTTTTTAAAATTACTGAAATTAGCAGTATAAGATCTGACCGTAGAATCCTCCTTGGACTTTAATAGTTGGCGTGGCAGTTCATCGAAGAGGATTTGAAGCTTTGGTTCTGTAATGTCCTTTTGTAATTCTGACCATTGCTCTGTCTTCGTTATTTCGTCGAATACACCTGAAACATATTACATTACAAGGCAAATATATGCATTCTATACCAGAACCTTGTTGGCTGACGAACCCTGTGATTCATTTACATTAATTTTTTCATCAAAATAACTTCAATGCTAAAGTTATACCGTGAAATTTGCTACCTAGAACAGAATCTTTCTGTGAACCTTATATATATACATTTGTCCCCATAGGAATCTCAATCACCTGTGTGATAAATTCTCGGTACCTGATACCGTTATGCAACAATGGCCAATATGCCGCGCTGTTCCACTTCGGAACAATTAATGTACTTCTTGCTCTCTGAAAACATGCATATTTCACTGCTTTGCAAACCAATTTTATTGGTGGTACTAGCCAGTTATTTTCGTCTTTCCAACTCGCAGAAAATGCATCTACTGCCTCTGTACCTGGGCACCAATATTCTGAGTTGAATCGGTTTACCTGATTGTTTTCGCTAGAAGCAAACCTGTCTACTGTATGCTTACCCCATAGCTGGTCCAGCCATGTAAATACCCATTTGGCAATTTTCCAATCTTCTGTCTCAACTATGCGACTTATTTCATCGGCTATGACATTATTCTCTCTTGGAATCCACTGAACTGACAACCTGACGTTGAACTGCTTACATAGCATAAAGATAGCTAATGTTAAATACTGTAAATCTAGTTTCATGCTACCTTTTCTGATAATATTTACAATGTTCTGATTATCTGTCGACCACATGTCGATTGTATTACTACCTGTAGTCCTTTGAGTTCTCTCCAGGTTGAGCTGTTTGTTTTCTCAGAATCGGAAAATGTATAATGAGCTTTTTCTGTCTCATATTCTACGAAGTACCCACCACAGGCGTTCCCAGATGCGTCTGAATAAACTAAGTTAGTACATACTTGTGATTGTTCTATTTTCTCACCTTCCATGTGTGGCAAATTGTCTCTCCAGAACAGTATTTCTTGCCTGGCACCTACAGATAGGTCTATTCTTACATCCCAGCCTGACCTGCTGGCCACGACAATTTGTAAATGTTTTGTCATAAGATAACAAATATTACCTATTGCAGGTTGCAAAGAAACAATCTTACCTACAACCCTTGCTACCTCTCTTGCTGTAGTATTCTGTCTATTGCTACACAGCGCATGTACATCCTGCATTATTTTGAGACGTTTGGTTTCAGGAATAGATATAGTGAACTGTTTCAAATCAATCTGAAAACCTAACCATTTGATATTTTGAGTTGGTTCCCATATTGACTTTTCGTCATTTGGTATAAAACCACTTGATATCAAATCTGACCTTACTTGATGCGACTGATCCACCGCTTCTTCAAGTGTTTGACACACACAAAGGGCATCATCGAGGAATGCTACTATACTCATACCTTTGCTCCTCCATCTTGTGACAAGAGGCTTCACAATCTTTGTAAATACAAGACCTCCTGTTGATATACCAAACGGTAACACTGTAAACATATAATACTTGTATTTCGTATTCTCACCTACTTGCCACTTGAACCCTAGATATTTCTGATGTACCTGTGCAATAGATATATGATGGTATCCACTTTTAATATCAAATGAAAACATATAAGCATCTTTCTTGAAATACTCTCTAGCTACCTTAAGGTCTTCTAACTTAACCTTGTCTCTTATAATATAGGGATTGACGTGTCTAAGGTCTAGTACTAACCTTCGCTTACCCGCTGAACTCTCTGCGACCGTCAGTGGATTGACAACATGAGGTGGAAATTCTGTTTCTACAATTTTTCCATCACATAGCAATTCTTGAATAGCATCTGTTACAAAATCTGAATTTCTATTAGCAGAAGCATTATTTTTGAGTTCTGCTTTGTCTGGTCCTGATAAAAAGGGAATAACATAACCTTTTGAAATAATGCTTTTTACATAACTATGCGCATTGATTTCTTGTGACCAAAATTCGATGTGTCTTTTCAAACTGTCTTTAACATGTTTTGACTCTGATTCAATAACACAATCTGACAACGTACCCTTCTTACTGCTTTCCTTGGCTAGTGTTCTGCTGTTTTTCCATGTATGTTGAATAACACTCTTAGGCCCAGTGACCTTTGCCTCCGCAGGCACGGCAGATATCGTTCTCTCGTGAACGCCCACTCCTTTGGTTTTGCTGACCATTGCCACTGGTTTTGCTGTATTTGGCTTGCTGACCGCTGCTGGTGCCTTCTTCTGGTTGTCTTGAATCGGTGCTGCCTCTGAAACTTGACCTTTTTTGGTTTAATCTATTTCTACGTTTTTTGGAAACATTTCTAAATGAAATTGATTGAGCCCTTCTAATCTTTTTATCATCATCGCTATCACTTGCGATGGCTTTCTTTTCATACTCTTCTACGGTTGCCCAGCCTGTTTCGCTATCATCGGCGATTTTAATTAGCTTGTTTCTATGATCTATAGCTGACATACCTGATGTTAGAATTGCCATTGCTTCTTCTGGCGAGTTGTTGCTAATCTGCTCCATGGCCGTTGATATAGAATCTTTCACGCCCATGTTATGCTCATACTGTACACAATGCGCCTTGTGTTTGAACGAATGTTCGTCACTTTTGAGCTTCTTCACAAACGATTTGTTTTCCGCCGTCAATTCTCTTTTGAGATTGTCCATTTTTCTATCCAATAATTGTTCTAACTGTTGCATATCCATATTTAATAGTGAATATTGTTAAAAACGTGTGAAATTTAGGTGTTACTCGTGTAGGCAAAAAGCCGAGAATGACTACCTTAGTTTCATACTACCCTTTGTTCAAAATACTACTTTTCTATTGGCTACTACTTTACACTCAGAATCTAACCTCGTTCTATTTCAGCAACTGCTAACAAAATGATCAGAAAATTATTTTCAATCTCATTCATACTTCAAAACGATAGAAAATATAAGTTACTGTTTAGCAAACGAGGCGCGAAAGTAAGCAATATGTAAGGATTGAACACAAAATGCAGCACAACTTATCCAAGATTGCATATTGGGGCGCGGTAAATATGGTCCATCCTATATAGGCACCCTTCTACAGAATATCTCAGTGGAGACAAAGTTCGAATGAGTACACCTCGCGTGCACGGTTTACCATTTTTCATGTCATTCCCATCCTTGGAATGCATTTGAATTTTTCCTTAGCTTTACAAGGGCCTTTGAGATGGCTGTTTTGGGCCCTTGAGATTATTTTGGACCCACTCTCATCACACCCCAAACATAGGGATGCCACTTAATAACATCCTCTTGAACACAACCACGACCATTTCAAAAGAATTCAGTTCATGACCCCCGGAATATGCCTTGTTGTATTTGAAGATTGGTCAGATGATGCATTACATCAGGATTGTATCTTTAACAGCATGACCCTAGAAACCTATGACAATTTCCAACAGAACATTCAAATTCACGAAAATTGCTGCCATGTTTGAACAAATATGAGACAAAATGAGACAAAATATTACTCTAGTTTTTAAATATGTAATCTGTTTTTGATTATACTGAAAATTAAAACAAGTTATTCAAGAAAAAGTGACCCTTGAACAATTTTGTCTGGGCTACTAAATATTTTGCTTGAAACTTGAACACGTTCACAAATATTCATTAATGTATCTTAAAGATACAACCTGATAAACAATTATATATATTTATATACAGGGTGGTCAGAAATGGAAACCCTGCCACTATTTTCCACACATCCCTGTCATTAAAAAAAATACTCCTTGATTTTTTCCATAATTTGTACATCATTCAATCAACAGCCTGCTAATATCGTACTCCATGGCCATCAGAATGATAGTTTCGATTTTACAGCACTTTAAACAACATGCTCCAATGGTCACTTTTGCACTAGAGGCAAATCTGTGCATGTCTTCTAAAATGTCCCTTGCTTCTTACAGTGAGGAAACGCCAAAAATTTAGTATTTCTGTACATATTACTCTGTATCCAAAACCGTTCTGTCCAAAATGTAAGTTTGGAAGGATTGAGGATGCCTTTCAGTGAAAGCAACAAGGCTACTTTTAGAAACTGTTTCAATGTTAAAGGGTAGGTGGAACATGAATAACGCAGATGCGAGTAGGTAGTTACCAGTTTCATCATCAGGTGACTCGTTCGGGTCAGATAGCATGGTAAGTTCCCTTTAAATTAAATTACATCTGTTTTAGTGGTTCAATTTTCATATAACCCTAATGTATCTAATAGTTATGCAAATTGAATTATGTCCAGTGAAAGAAAATGTTACCTGTCCAATACTAGAAAAGATATTTCATATATTTTTTTGTAATTTTGGAACATTGTGGTCTATGGGGAATCAACCCGAACTAGAAGTCACACATACAATAAAGGACGGGATAATTATGATACCCTATAGTTCATCATTAAATATTTCCAAAGAATTCGGCTTATCCATTGCTGAGAAAATTCTTGTCAAGCGGCTCCATTTTTGGGACATAAATTATATATTATACTAATTTTTTTTCATTTTCATTTGAGTTAATTACATATCTCAAACGGGCATATACGTGTTGTAGGATAATGTAACATGATACCCTAAGGTAGAAACAACTCCCCGTATTAATCTGACAGGAGCTGGTATCTTTATCCTCGCTAGGACCACCGACAATTCAAGCCAGCATAGGCCTTTTATCGAGTTACACACTACTATACCTTGCATTTGGCTTTCATGAGCAACCCATTTGGCTTATTAGTAATGATTATATATTTGTTTTTATTTGTCTGTTCCTTATTAATGGTTTATCGGTTGAAAGTTAGATGTTGATAAGGTACTTTAAAAAATATACTAAACAATCCAATTAGACAAACAAAGTATCTTATGCATTTCTAGGTGTTAGGTATGGTAGTGTATCACTCTAGTAATCTACTTCTCTGGTGTACTTTTTAGCATAAGCTGGCTCCTGTCACTGCATGCTAGATTGAACCCAGGATCTTGGATCTTCAGCAGTCATATATTTTTGCTGCCTGTTTTGTGAAGCGGTCATAGTAACGAACGTCGCAATTCGTCAATTTATTCATGTGTTTACGAATGAGTTGATATAGTTATGAATAAGATTAATTAATTGTAAAATTAAAATTTTGTAATATACTTGGGATGGTCGTTTTTGTGTTGTCGATACTTTCATGAATATGATTGATTAATTGTAAATTGAATTTGAAATTTTGTAAGATACTTGACATGATCATTTTTGTGTGATCGGCTACAAATATGTATGCAAATGTTAAAAGGGAATGGACTAACAATAAGCATTACCAGTATTAAAGAACACAGCAAGTAAAAAAAGCATAAAAGAGTAGAACATTCATAAGGAAAACAACTACTAGTATCCCATATCAAACTTGAAAATAAACAATTTCTAATACCCCTTCCCATAGCATTCAAGTACCATTATCACAATACAAGACAACTAAAACACTAATATGAAATATAAGGTATTGGCAATGATTCATAAGAATATCACACTTGTGGACATATACAGGTAGAGCTGCGCAATAAATGGTGATATCGCTCTATTTAGAAATTTAAGACTGATTATCCAATAGATGGCGAAATAAGAAAAAACATGAACAAATCAATAATCTTATATAAAACGTCAACACGTGATTACAATTGCATCCAATCAAAATAGAGATCGGGCGATTTTCACATAAGCACAGGAGGTGACGCATGCGCATGCTCTGTTGCTCTTTAGTAAATCATTATAACGGGGCATAATATATTATTCAATAACAATGGCAATTTTATACTTTTATTCAGTTGAATTAGTTGAAAAAATAGGCCGTCAAATAAATTTTTCGATCTGTTCGGTTGTGTGTGTTTAAGGACTAATATATCAAAAGTTTTGAATTGTTTCAGTTGCTGTGAATTAAAAGCATGAAATACTCTATTTGACACATTGCAACGGTATTGTTATGTATAGTTGCTAACACGTCAATTTGTGCTTTTTCGACACAATGCATACTGGACGCATCTTTATTGCTGTCCTTGTCATAGGACTGGCACTATTAGGTGAGTTAATATATCTTTTAATGAAATGGTAAAAATACAATCACTTGGAAATAATGATAATACCGCTCTGGTATTTCTTTCTAATATTTACTAGTGTATTGTTTATGTTAAAGCTTTGATATTCATCCAACGATGGCTTTTCTTCGTAGTGCACTTTCTATTTACTTTTAATTTAGGTGTTTATTTTAGTTACATGTACCTTTTCTTTGGTCTGTTGTTCATCAGCATGATAAGAATCTTAGAGACCTGAATGACAAATTCAAATTCAGAAATATTACCAAAAGTCAGTCTTAACATTTAAAAATATGTTTAATTGGAAAATAACCAAAATGAGTTTATTTCGCCCAAATATAAACTTTAACCTTGGAACAAAATAGTAATCCCAGCTTTTATGATTATATATCGTCTTTATGTTCCAAAAGTTATATCGATATTCTTTAAAAAAGAATTATACATAACTGATACTAAGAAAGAACGAATGGAAATATTGATACGTTGAATCTACTTTTACAGCTTTACAGTAATATTTTGAAACATATTCTCAAATGTTTACTTTGATAAAGGTGAACTTTTAAAATTACTTCAGTAATATTTTGACAAATAATGCAATAAAATTCCCAAATGGTCGTCAGTTTTGCTTTACATATATACAACTAAAGCTATATGGGTAAATAGCTTAATATATACAGGAATCAAGGTAACTGGCGTTCTCACTTAGTTATTTCTTGTTAAGACTTTCTAATTAGATTCACAGACTCCTTAATACAAGGGTCATTCGAAAAGTCTTGCACGACAGCTTCTCAGTACTGCATTGCAAGGCCACGCACAGATTTTTTTGGAAAAGAGGGTATATCCTTTTTTTAAATTCAACTGATAAATTGTTTTTGAATAGTTGATATTCCTATTGATTCGTTATGAATTGTTAACTGATTAAGATTCATTTAAATAGTACAGTATAGTGTACCAATATGTGACATCAGTATTGAAAATATAAAATGTAATTGCATTATAGTTTCTGAGAGTTATGCTGGCAAGGGTGGAGGAAAGGGCAAGAAAAAGATGTGCAAGCCCTGCAAATCCAAATGCAATTATGGAAAACGCTGCAAGAAAATCTGCAATCTGAAACCGGTATGGCTATTTATTGTATTATATTACAATTCGTCTTCTTAATATTGAACACGGGATATATCCCGTATATCTACGGTCGTAGCCTTGCCCAAGTCGGTCTCTTTTACTTATCTTGATTTCTATTATGACCGCCTTGTACCAAAGAGAAAGCCACGTGCTTAACCGACAGTTTGTTGATGTTGGTAAAATTTGACCATTCAACGACGGCCCTGTAGCGTTAGCTCATTATTATGCAGGGTCAAAAACAAGTACACTTTTCACCGGGACTTTTCACGAACAAATCTTGCACGAATCTGAGCACGAATTCATCATAAAAATACAAATATTTTATCAGATAAATATCAATGAGAGTTTAGTGGATGCCGGGGCATCGATCGGATAACCAAAGGTGAGAAGATTTCAACAATAAACGTTGAAACGATCGCCTAACATGTAGGCTTCGATCACCGATCGACGACAACATGACCCGCTAAATTGGACTAGGTCTTCGTGCATTTTCATAGCGAAATCAGTTTTAAATCAACATTGAATCGCATGATTTAATTTATATCAATGACTCTTACCTTCCAATGTACATTTAATTACATAATATTATATATTGTATGTCTAACGAAACACTCGATCAGATCATTGAATTTCAAGTCGTAGATGTGAAGTTTGTTTTGTTTATGCGGCTCAACCTGATAACGTTTTGATTGGTCATTCAGCCTGAAGTCACACGTCGTGTCCACGCGATATCTGTCAATCAATAAGGTTTCGCGATACCCCTGATAGCGTGGGTATTACGGAAATCTCGAAACCGTTGAATATTTCAGCATAATAACAGCGGAGATGTATTGGATTGTACAAGGCGGTAATAATTCAAGATCGGATAAGTAAAAAAAATACCGACTTGGGCAAGGCTACTACGGTCGTAATTTACGTAATTAACCTTGAAGATAGACCCAGAAACCCCTCCTTGAAGGAGCCCTGTGTTCTTTTATGTGCACTTATACATAGACATACGTACACATCACAGCCTTTTGTACGAGTTGCGGACCACTCAGTCAAACACCCTGAAGTACTTCACGCAAACAAGCAAATTTAGTCTTGCCTGAACCGGGGATCAAATCCGGGACCTATTGCGCAGGAGGTACATGCGCTACCGCTGAGCTACACAGGTGGACTTTACTCAAGAATATAATACTTAATTTAACTTAAACTTTTAACATGGATTTCTGAAAAGTCACATGCACTTTTGTATTCGATTACAGACATTCGACATTGCATTCTATCTTATCATTTCGAAACATGTCATAAATTTGTTTTTTGCACAATTATATTAGATTTATGTACATATATACTGTACTCCCGGTAATTTTCGCGCGCTACTATATTTTGAGCTTTTCGTTAGTTTTGAAAAATTCGCGAAAGGCAAAACCATTGGTTGAAGGAACAACCATGGTTGATATCAAAGCCGAAAGAGTGATCCTGTATGACAAATTCGCAGAATAGCCGCGAAATTTAAAAAAAATGAAAATTAGTGAAATATAATATAATTTGAAAATGTTACTAATATATGATAACAATCAAGTTGTATCATTCTAGGTCATCATCAGTGTGTGATGTCAAATCTCACATGAAAATGACAAACTACAAAATAATAACGGAAAATAATCAATATTCCATCACCCCTATCAAATAACCTCTTTAATTCTATAATTACTCATACTCAGTATGGAAGATTAACTCATTTGACCCTTCTAAAAAGAATAGTCTGTTGTAATTTTGCTTCACTTGTTCAGCTCTTTAATTAAGGTGTGACATATCCTTGCTATGTTCAACAAAACAAATGCTTTAAAACAAGGATTTTCCCTATGCATTGGTTTCCTTGTTTTTAGGGAACTAAATGTGACGACAAGTGTTGGAAGAATTGTATGAAAAAATCTAAACCGATGCCCGGTGAACTCCAATATTGCATGGATAAATGTAGAAGTGAGTAAAGTTTATTTGAAACATTTGAAAGTGCAGTTCTTTATTCTTATGTTTGAATCACCAGGGCCTATGACATTGTGCAATCCTAGAATTGATCCTGGTTGTTGTCGTGGTAATTATGCATTGGTTTTTAGTAACCATAAGAACCCAGCTTCAGAGAAGTCATATAACGTCGGCCTCTGACCTCCCCCCAGGGGGAAGGGGGATGTTAGACGTTGTTTCTTTTCACGTTAGATCATGGTTTTGGGATATATGGTCTACTTTTCTTATGACAGATTGACACTTACAGTTTGCTTGTCTTGTTGGGTTTCTTTAAAGTTTTTAGTCACTTTCCCTTTGTCATTTGCGCTTATATAGTCCTCATCCTACTGCTCCTCCTCGGATTAGTAGAGACCGGCTTCATATCGTCACTCTGCGCCTGCTTCTAAGGTTCTATAGAAAACATTCCTCCTACTCCTTCAGAATCGTCAAAACTACTTCATTATTTGAAACAGTTTTGACATTGTCATCTTACTGATGATATGGACGAAACGAGCATTAGGTATGACTAATCCATAACAATTCGGCCTAGTGTTTGAATTGTATTGGAATTCTACTTTTTATATTCACTTGATATTTTATCAAGGGCTGTATATAGTCAGAAAACACATAGTCGATGTTTCCTTTCTATTCCAGTTCCACCTACCCCTCCTCCGACCGCAACTCCAAGGCCACCCCCAAGTAAGTACTGTATGTCACAATATGAAATCGTAACTTTATATTTCAATCAAAGCATCAGACTTTTAAGTTTCTATGGCATCCACATAATTTACGATGGATATAACACACTTTTGATTATACCTTATGACGAATACTCAAAACGTCCTTTCTTGTGCCTTGTGTGGTTGACATCATTTTATTTCATGCTGAAAATTTCTTAAAAGTTCTATTTTCTCCTTACCTAGATTTTTACATATCTCAAGAAGTACCTTAGAAGTACATTTTCCCTTACTTCATATTACTTTCTCAGTAAGAACCAGGCATTATTTGAACAAAGCAGGAGTTTATCATGACCTTGCTCTCTCTAAAAATAAGTAGGTCAACACAATTGCAAACAGAACTAATCCCCATTCAATGATTATTTAAATATGACTATTTATGTGTACAAAATATCAATCCAATGAGTGTATAGAGTGACGCAATCAAACATTAGGACATCTGCCAAATGGGGTTTATACATTTTGGAGACATTTTCTAAGACTGATAAAAAATGTACACTTTCACAGGAAGTGATACATACCTCCCAAATCAACCAAAATATATTTATATCAGTAATCTTGAATGTTTTTTATTGTTATTTCTTGAAAATATACATCTTTTAACTACAATTTGATCCTAGATATTATCCCAGGGGTGTTTATAGCCATTCATTCTTTATCCAATATTGTCCTGGATTGTGATGTTGACTCTTGTTTGGGGGAAGGGAGGGGTTTTACACCCCATTTCTTTCACATTAGATCATGGTTCTGGCATATATAGAGTATATTTTTTTAAGTTTAAACTTAGAGCCTGCTTTTCTCGCTGGGTTTCTTAAAGGTTTTTAGTCTCCATCCTTTTGGCGCTTGTGCTAAGATATTTAACGTAGAATGAAGACTGAGTAATAATGGTGCAGCGAAAGGAGAAATTTGGCTTATGTTCTGCAACTTATATCAACAATCATTCAATATCGATATACGTAGAATGTAGATGGAGCGAATATGGCGAGGAGAAATTTGGCTTATGTTCTGCGACTTATATCAACATTTATTCAATATTGATTTAACATAGAATGTAAATGGAGCGAATATGGCGAAGAGAAAATTGACTCATGTTCTGCAAGTTGTGGGGGTGGCATAACAACATTGACACGTAAAAGGACTAAGATATATGGCTATGCAGAGACTGTGGACACATATTGCTATGGTTCGGACACTGTTGTTGTGAGAACCCGATTGTGTAATATTCAGCCATGTTGGGAGCCTCCACCGCCTCCACCTCCTCCAACTACCCCGCCTCCCATTATAGGGAAAAGTGAGTAACCATGCAGTCGAATCGTATCACTAAAACTATACTAAACAAAATCTCAGTTCAGCATATCATAATTGTTTAAAGGATATTGTTTAGATCAAATAAATGTAACCAATACAGAATCTGCACTAACACTCAAATCAACATTTCTCAAATATTAATTTAACGTAGAATGTAGATGGAGCGAATATGGCGCGGAGAAACTTGGCCAATGTTCTGCAAGTTGTGGGGGTGGCATGTTAACAGTGACACGTAAACGGACTAAATTATATGGCTATGCAGAGACCGGGGATCCAGAATGCTATGGTTCTGACACTGTTGTTGTGAGAACCCAATTGTGTAATATTCAGCCATGTTGGGGGCCTCCACCGCCTCCACCTCCTTCGACTACCCCGCCTCCCATTATAGGGAAAAGTGAGTAACCAGTCGAATTGCATCACTAAAACTATACTAAACAAAATCTCAGTTCGGCATATCATAATTGTTTAAAGGATATTGTTTAGATCAAATAAATGTAACCAATACAGAATCTGCACTAACACTCAAATCAACATTTATCAAATATTGATTTTATGTAGAATGTAGATGGAGCGAATATGGCGCGGAGAAACATGGCCAATGTTCTGCAAGTTGTGGGGGTGGCATGTTAACAGTGACACGTAAACGGACTAAATTATATGGCTATACAGAGACTGGGGACACATATTGCTATGGCTCGGACTCTGTTGTTGTGAGAACCCAGTTTTGTAATATTCAGCCGTGCTGGGAGCCCCCGCCACCTACACCTCCTCCAACTTACCCGCCTCCCGTCATAAGTGAGTAATCAATCGAATTACATGTATCACTAGTACAATGATAGTCAATATCGTAGTTAGGTATGACATAAATTTTGAGAATGTATCTTTGGTCAAGCGAAAATAGATAAAACGATTACAAACTCTACACTATATATATATTTGTGATACTCCCTAGAACTGCTTGTTGTGAATTGAACAAAACATATTCGTGTTGGATGTAAATAATATTATAATCTATATTTCTATTCACAAGTTTGGTCTATAAAACTGGATCTGGTTAGGCGCTAGGCGCCACGAACGTACCACCTAGAATGGCCAGATTTTTAGACCCAACTTGTGAACAGAAATATAGATTATAATATTATATTATAATATATAATTATAATATTATTTATATTTATCTATATCCAGACCCTTTCACTAAGCATCAATGATAACAAAAACATTATATTACTTGGCCCGATGAACTAATTTATCGATAAACAATACATATGGACATTTATATATTAATTTAGTACTCATACTGTGGACAATAAAAAATTTCAACCCATTCCCCACCTCCACCCACAGTTTTATAGACCCAAATATATATATACCTAGTTTTAACTTTTCAGTAGATCAACTTTATGAATAAATGTTCTTTGACTAACATATACACTGTATATCACTTTATTTGCTCTGGACGTATTGTATGACCATTTTAATTGTTCAATTCACACTTTTTAAAATTTTAACTTTTGAAAAAATGTTTCTGACTTACGTTGTATCTCTTTTAGCATTTTTTGGATGAGAATGTTGGATCATTCGAACATTTTCTAGTCTTATGCATTGTGTTCAAAAGTGTTTTAACAAAAAACTTGTTTACTTGTTTCTTATAA
Organism: Owenia fusiformis; assembly: GCA_903813345.2. Lineage (NCBI taxonomy): Eukaryota > Metazoa > Annelida > Polychaeta > Sabellida > Oweniidae > Owenia > Owenia fusiformis. The sequence goes on from CAIIXF020000004.1 coordinate 24,299,519, forward strand.
TTAAGGAGATCGCATTATAATTAGATTATAAAGAAATAGAGAATGACATTTGATGGTTTAGTGAAAATATTCCTAGAATATGATGGTCAATTTTTCCAATTATTACCAAAAATACTGTCTTAATTCGACATAACATCGAATATAGAATATATAATTATGTATATATTGAAAAATACCTAAAGGCAATTTCCAAATAGAGTGGATGATTCAATACAATACAAATACAAGCCAGACTCATCACATCCTAATTAAAACTATGTTTATACACTATAGACATGAGCTAAGGATAAGGGTATTTCCTCTGGAGGTCAAAGTTGCCGCTTTGTTGCAAAGATATAAAAAAAAAAGTCCTGAACACTTTTCACACCTATCTAATGATATTATTTTTCCCTTTCAAGTTTTGATGAATCGGAAAGTACACTCATGACATTTCAAAAATGTTCAAAATATAACATAATGCTTTTAGATTGCTACTGGGGAGGTTGGACTGAATATGTATACGTTACTTGTGTTAGGAACCAATTACCTGCTGATGCGACATGTCGAATTCATGGTATTTCAAAATGTCAAAGAACCCGTCATTGTCATTGCACTGGAAAACAAACTGGTGTCGCAACTTATCATCAATGCGCAGGTCTTTCGATCGAATATAAACACAAACCATGCTGCTATAGCCACCATTATCCTACAAACCCTCCGATGTATCCACCTCGTAAGTAACAACTTACTCGTAATGTCGTCACTACATTTATGTACTCTTAACATCAAACATATCTTTAGAAAACACTCAAAAATCTTATATATAATATTTAAACGAATCGGAACGTATCCTGATGCAATTGAATTTAAGATTCCCAAAATATATCATTATGTTTTTAGACTGCTACTGGGGAGATTGGACTGAATGGGTATACGGTACTTGCGTTATGAGTCATTCAGCTGCTACTACGGATTGTCAAATTCATGGAATTTCAAAATGTCATAGAACCCGTCAGTGTTATTGCATTGGAAGTGGTGTGGCCGCTAATCATCAATGCACTGGTCTTTCAATAGAATATAAACACAAGGCATGCTGCTATAGTCACTCATATACAACCCCTCCGACTCATCCAAATCGTAAGTAACAACTTACTCGTAAGAATGTCGTCGCTACATTGAATGACATTGCATTTAAAAATCCTTTCAATATATCTTTATGTTTTTAGACTGCTACTGGGGAGATTGGACTGAATGGGTATACGGTACTTGCGTTATGAGTCATTCAGCTGCTACTACGGATTGTCGAATTCATGGAATTTCAGAATGTCATAGAACCCGTCATTGTCAGTGCACTGGCTATCATCAATGCAATGGTCTGTCAATAGAATATACACAGAAGGCATGCTGCTATAGCCACCCATATTCTACACTCCCTCCGACTCATCCACCTCGTAAGTAACACTCTACTTGTAAGTATGTCTACATACTGGTCGTTTTAGGGACATATAGATTGAATCTCGTTGTGGGTATCGTGGGTTAAACATGACATCATTATATAATTTTAATTCACTCATTGATATCAAAATAAGTATTCATTCGGTAATTTTACTCGCACAGATATTCATATTAACTCATGGATACAAATGATATCACTCAAAATGTACATTGGACATCCGATACTTATTACGACCTTAAATGAACAGAAATACATCCATTAGCTATACAGCGTTTATTAATTACCACATTACAAAGTGGTGTCATCTTAATATAAAAATGCATATTAATGTTTATGTGTGTCCATACCATTCAAATGGCAAATGGGGGCACAGGTGTATATAGGTATACATAGGTTCATAAGCGTTTATTTAATATATTAGAGAGGATAATGTGCAGGGACAACCTAGACATGAACCTGTGTTCATGCATACGCGTATAGGTTTTCTAAATCTTCCTTTTGAGCAGAAAAATAAGTGATATCACCGTATGTACAATGATCGCCTAATATCACAAGTCCGTGAGTAATGACTCGACAAGATCCGCAAATTTCAAATATATTGTAATGGTTATTTTTAAATGATTCATTTGTGTTTATTTTACAGGCTACTGGGTTATTCTATTTAAAATGTTTTAAGATATTAAAGACAAAATAATATTTTTACACTCTTTAATTTCTTATACTAAGGCTAGGTCTTGGGTTTCCATTTGACCATGATAAAATTCCCTTCCTCTTAATAACATGGAGTAAATATTTGAACACAGAAATTAATGTATCGGCCTATAGTTTGAGTTTCAGCAGACAAGACACTCAGAAATATTATTTTGACCATAGGAATAAGGGGGTTTCTCGCAAAATTTATGTCCGAAACCAAATATGATATTTATTTGGGGAAAATCACCGTCCTCTGATTCATTAAATAAAATGGTCACTGTGTGTGCGTATATTTTGTTTCGTTTTTTGTCTTAAGGTTTAAATACAATTGCCCTTTAATGATCTGTACAGTATAAGTCCTATGACCCATTTTCTCCATGTAAATGAACCTCCGTAATAAGAAAACAGAACTCCGCCAGATCATTTGTAGTACGTACAGAAGTAGAGCTCAATAGAAAATACGGTAAATAATATTGAGTCTTATTTCTATTATGATATGGCCGAAATATGTGAATTGGAACAGCTCCTAAGTGGAACAATTTTTGAAACAACCAATGGCGTTCAACTTACATACAAAGGTTCTATTGTATTTCGAATGGGTATTGTCGAACATACTCGCTTACTAGTAGTTTGATTCCATATGCACTATTTCATTGGTCTACTCAATCAAACCCCTAACTTATGAGGTTGACCATCTTCGAATTCCAAGTTGGAGAAACTTAAGTCTTGAGAATGAAGATAGAGCTTGACTGGCCAGGTTCTATTTACCTAGTTCATAGGTAGTGGATAGTGAAGGCCGAATAAAATGATGTCCCATTCATTAAAATCCTGAATCAATATATGATAAAATAATAAGACTAGGACAGAAAGTTCACCCTCTGATTCCAAAGTATGATGTTCTACAACGTTGTTTATAAGGTTTGGGAATTTAGGAGTTCGTATAGAAGGACAGTAATAACATGTGAATCCCACCATATTGAAATGCAAAGAACATAATATTATTAAAATCCACATGGTAAACTCTCACACTCCACTGACCATAATTATCTTTCATAACATCCTTTTTACTCGGTATTGAAGGGAAGTTGGAACGTCTGCTATGTTTGGAATGAATGTTAAGTATTATGTGTATTACCCATAGGTATGTTGGTTTTTGGTTTTGGTGATCTAAAAACAGAAAATTTGGTGAAATAGACATTTTCGTTCGACGGATTATTGATTTTGCTTCATTTATCAACTCAATTCAGGCATTTTGGTCAAGCCAATCACTGAATCATTTTGCCAAATAAATCCTGAGTCTCTTATATAGCATATGGAATACCCTCTGTAGGTAAAATAATATAGCAGTGGTAAAGAAGAGAGAAACAAACATACCTTTCCTCCGACATTTTCAATTTTGCGGATGTTGGCGAGTCAAAGTTAATACACTCACGTACTTGAAATAATAAGCGATCACTGTACATACAGTGGATACATTCATCGAAAATGTAAACGAAATAAGGAGTGTCATTGACCTTTAAACTAAAAAAGAAGAGATGGCCAGAAATGATTGGCTGTAATAGTGAATTTATTTGAGCATGGCTATGGCAATCATTGCTCATAATCTATCTTTGGAAATATATGCTATTCCCCCCGGGGCTAGTTTACTCACAAACGATTTAATTTGAGCCATTGAGCGTGCTTGATCAAGCTTTTATTTATTAGCAAACAATTGTGGAAAATTAAAGGCCATCTAAACATGTCAATGCATTAATCTACGTTTATATATTAGCGCATGGCTGTGGCATATGGGGACCGTGGATGGTTGTTCCCGGTAAATGTGATCCACCAGCAGGTTGTACCCCATTGGATCCAACAGGTAGAAAACGCCAAATCCAAAATATGAGAGAGAAGCGGCAGTTCGTATGTGTCATCGTAACATACACGTGTCAATTTGTAAGGCAATGTACACCATGTTACTACGGATATAAGCACCAGGGATGCGTAGGAGTGTCATACAAAACAGAAAATCGCACTTGCTGCAATCCAGGTATGGTGATTGATTATTTGTTATGACTTATAGAAGAGGCACAAGGGTAGTTTAAATTGTAACAAACGTTCACGATTATCAAAGGCCATTAAATTCACAAAGTGGGTATAGTTCACCATAGAAGTTTGATCAATATAACACACGAGATGTCAACATTATCTTATATGTCTATTCAAATGGCTGCGAATGTGTGATAGGCACATAGAAACACGTGACACCAAATCCTAAAATACAAATATACGATATGATACAAATAACCAATCCTTTTGAGTGCAATAATTGTACCCTCTGTAAAGAAAATTAAAAAGGTGCATGGGCAATCAGAAAATTTTCAATATTTTGTATAATTTTACTAAACTCTTCGAAGCATATCGTGTAAATGTTTTACCATATCTACGAAATTCTTTGGCATTCTCAGTTCATTCTCAATGTCAAAGTATACATACACCGTACCTCTTATGTTTGGTATGATAACAAGGATATAACCTTGCATCTTTTTTTCTTTACGGAGTGTATTTATTTCTGAGGGTGTATTCCACGCAGCCGAAGGGCGATTGGAACCCACCCCTCAGAAATGTATACAGGTATTGCATGAAACAAGAATTCAATATTTGTTTTATTATATCACTGAACAAGTTATATTGTAATATTAGCCTGATTTTGTAGTTGCACTGAGATAAGTTCACCAAAATGTTATTCAAATTTTCTTTGGAACAACTTGCAATGTCGATTTCACTCTCATTTAAATACTCTTCACTCGTTCTAATCCTTCTCTGAGTAGTCTCTAAGTATGATCACTGATTAATCCATTTAAAATCCTGTTTAATTTCAACTAAAATTGGTTTATATAAAACGTCCGACAAAAAGTTTCCAAAGGAAGAAATATCTTATGTGGTTTCCCTGGGAATACATAAAATAAACATGTAACGTACACTTGTTGAATACCTGTATTTTTTCTTTACACACAAATTAAATACCCTGTGATATTTTTGGTCACATGATACATGACCGAACAATCACAGGGCTGACTCATAGAAATAACTGATTGTTTGTAGGTCCAACAACAACAACAAGAACCACACCGACAACAACCACCCTGACGCCAACAACGACTTCAACAACAACTACAACATCAACAACAACAGTAACACCAACTACAACTACAATTACTACACAGGCTTGTCCAAGATGGGGCGATTGGGGACAGTGGGGTTCTTGTTCTGAATCGTCTTGTCCTATTATTCCTGACCACCCCGGTTATCCGAAGGATACAAAGCGAAAACGACAGTCTTGTGTCTTAAAAAGGGAAACAACTTGCACACGGAGCAAGTCATGTGAGCAATGTAATGGCAGCACTGGTGACTGCACTACCCCACAACCATTCGAAACAAAAATATTAATGTGCTGCGGTAAGAATATTTCGGACACAAAATTAAATTTTAAAGGATGTAACAATACCTATGTTAAATATTTACAATAAGTTGATTAATGACATAAACGTTTTCACGTTGACAAGTATTCCATAAAAATGAAATTTCTAAACCGTTAAATTTTATGATAACTTCTCTAGATGTTTTTTTGTTGCAGCGGATTGATTAAGATGACCTTGACACGACACAGGTCCGACAACAAACCTGAAACAGTTCGAGGCGAAACAAGTATAATCAATATATCTAATTACATTAAAATGTGATTACTTAATAAAGACCAATCCATTATTGCTGTAAAAAGAAAATGTTTTTTTTAAATGTGTATCTTAAAATTAAGTTTTGCTTTCATGATATTAATTCATGATCCTTTGTTTCTTGGCGACTGCTGTTTGCTGGTTGCATTTAATTGCTTTACTCGTGATAAATTTAGATTCGTTTGCCATAAGTTTATTTGCACATTACAGATGAAGTAGTATTACTATAACAAGCTACAGTATCATAATAACTTTGATATTGGACTATTTCTGGACCTGTCAAAAGCGTTTGACACTGTCGACCACCAAATTTTACTTGACAAGCTAGATTTTCATGGCTTGAGAGGTAGTGTAAAAATTTAAAAACTAGTTCACTTCTTACTTAAAGGACAGAAAACAAATCACATGTTATAATAGTAACTCTGAACTAAGATCAAAACAATGGCAGGAGAGAAACAAATGTTAACAAAATCTATTATCTGTATCCACATTACTATTCCAACCTTTTTTGCTACTATGCAGGATATCTCAGTGCTTTTTTAGTTGTTTTTTTATTTATAAATTTATTTCAATGGCTGTGCCACACTGGCATTACAAGCCATGTCTTTATATAGATTAAAATGACACATGATATAAATAATATAAATAGATCAAAGATACACTATAAAATATACATACAACACTTCCTGTTTATGTGTGTGACTAAAAGGGGGCTGTTCAATAGGCCGTATAGTATTCTTTCTTTGATTACTAATGGTTTCGAGGTGAGATGCGAATAGTTTTACCAATTCTATGTTTTTTTTGCTTTGCTCATCCTGTCGCAACCATAGAGCAGGGTATGATTTTTTTCAAGTTGGGGCATAACTTTAAAATTAATTTCTGGGAAATTATGATGGACTTCACCGAACAAAGTTTTCATGGTTGGCTTTTTAAGGTTACATCTGAAGAAAAAATGTCTCAACGTTTCAGATTCTACGCCACATAGACAAACAGGCGAATCCCCGGTAGTAAGCTGTGAGCATGAAACTGGGAGCCTAGGAACAAATCACATCTGATTCTGTTTAATGGTATCTCTTGGCTCCTCTTGATTTCCATATCCATGGTTGTAATCAATGAGTTGCCATGCGTTAATTTCAAAAGTCTTTTAAAATAGTTTTTGTAGGGTAGTTATGTAGTCTTCAATAAATACTTTTAAGTATTTTCCAGTGACTTTTTTGTTTTAGGGATATTGAGTCTTTCGGATTTTTTTTACCTTAGCCACAACAATACCTAGATATTTTCATCAAAAATAGATAAACAAATACAATAACACTACCCTACCACGTGACCACGTTTAAAATGGAAACAGGGTACAGCTAAGTTGCAAATGGAGGACGTGGGTTTAAATCCATATTTCTGAACGTAAAATACATTTTACATTTATTTCTAGTGTTCTACCAGACATAGAATTGATTCATCAAGCAGTTTGTAGAATATTGTTGGCAAAAAAACACTACAGGCAAAGATAGATAATAGTGGGCGCAGTGAAGCAAAACTCGAATGCAATACACGATACATTTCAGTAAATCTGTCAACGTACAGGGAGCATGTAAGTTTCCCTTCGAAAATGTTACATTGATATGTAACAAAAAAACAGTTAACTACTATTTAAACTGCGTGTCATCGTGTTATAGGTGGATACGTTTTCTAGTATGTTATTCAACTGTATTTTTGTGAATTTGAACAAAACATTTTAAATGATCGGTTTTTGAGGACGGTAGTGAATTATACCATTCAAGGGGTTATATAGAAAGATTCTTCACATGTAGTTCAGGCAATTTTAATTATTCTGAGTAGCGGATAGTCATTTATACTGATAGCGGATAGTCATTTATCATGAACGTCTTAATATTTAATTTCGTTATTTTATTTCAATTTGATACCCTAGTAACACGTATAATCTAGCGTTCTTGTTAATTTTATGACTAAAAAGTCATACGACCTGAAAGCCCGTGTCTAAATCTACAAAATAATGTTTACTTTATTTGGATTAAATAACAATTGATGACACCCCAAAGCATCAACAGGCGGCCTTTTTAGCATTACTTTCACTGTTTGCAACGTAAATGTACATGAGGTCGGGACATGGTATGTCTGTATAATCAGCTTACTTTTTCGCTCCCTGTACTATTGAACAATTTACATTCCTTGTACCCTGTATTGATCAACTTTTGCAACTGTGTACCGTGTACTATGACATATCAAATATTTTAAAATTTAAAACGATATTATTTTCATTCTTTCTATAACTATCATATAACTGGAACATCGACTTCACTATTGCACCACTGAAGTGTAGCGAATAGCAATGTTGACTTACTCCGAGCACCAAACGTATTAACCTTTTGAGTAAGCAGTCGATATACTCAAAAGCGACCTGATTGAAAGCCAAAAAATTCGCGCATGCGTGATCGAGGTAGGGTAGTGTGACAATGCAACAAATGATTATTTTTGTTTCCAAAATAAAAGGTATTTATTACATTATTAGTTTATTACTGATACATTGAAATATGTTTTCCTCGAAGTCTTGATTTCAGATCATGACTTATTTGGTTTACGGTCCTAAAACAAAATCAGAACATATCCAACATTATATAAACATAAACAAATACAACTTAAAATTATAAAATCGCAAAACTGTTTAAAAATATAAAAAAGTGCACGTAATCTTATGTCAAAACCACTTCTGCCTGTTTCAAAACGATAATCAAATAAATATATAAGATTAAAATAGTCAAGTCGCATACTCGATCTATGACAATATCACACATTGTCAATCACTCTAAAGACCTTTCGTTTAGGTTTTATGTTCTGTTGCAGAACCCCTATTTTCAATACTTTGAACAGTTATTAAGAGACTTCTTGTTTTGAGTTTATAAACTTAGCAAATTCCCTTGGGGTTTTATTAAGTTATAGCGAATAAACAGAGATCCGTTTAGAAGCTAAAATTTAGAAATGCACTATAAAAACTCTCTAAATATGTAACTACACATTCTACAATCATAAAAGCATAATATGGTAATTTACTAGTATCAGGCTTTTATCAAGATATCAGATCAAGAGAGGTTTAATAATTTTAAATCTGCATTGAAGGATTCTAAACTACCTGACCACAGATTTCGACTTCTATGGGCAAAAACTTCAGTTCAAAGCTAGATCGGGTTGTTTTGGCTTAAGAATAGAATACGAAAAATGGGAACAGGGATGGGATCTTGGATCTAACTTCCATATTACACGCGTTAATTACGACCGTATTTATACGGAATATACCCAAAAGGTATAACTCACCTTCATCTGTGGTAAACAAAAATACAAAAATAACATTCAAAATTGATACAAGTTATGCCTGGGTCACATTTGCTCCGATCCATCGGCCGGCGCCCAGGCGATTGAGTGTTTTGCTCAATGTTGTATTCAATTTTGAACAAATACTCAATCGGCCGGGCGCCGATAGTTAAAATTGGAGCAAATGTGAACAAGGCATAACCGTATCATTGTAGATTATGGTGATGTTTCATATTGTTTGTCTATGAAAAGAGCAGACTCGTTACCATTGGTTGTTCCAGTTGTTGTTGTTGTTGTTGTTGTTGTCGGTGGAGGTGTTGTCATGGCGACGCAGCATAAACGCTTCACCGTTGTGTAGGAGACGCCATTGCATTGTTGAACCCATCGTTTTCCACTGCATGGTATACATTGTCTCACAACTTGACAGTCATAGTTTGTCATAGTACATTGAGTCGCACGTTTCTTCATCGAATCATGCACTTCACGTTTTCCCGGAATCGGCACACAACCAGCTGGTGGATCGCATTTAGTAGGAACATCCATCCACTCTCCCCAATGACCACACTGTGGTTCTATTAAAACATTTGTTGGTAAACATTAACTTCTAAAATAAAGGCATATTGCAATATTGCCACCAATGGGAATTGAATTTTTAATGCGTATGATAGAAGCCACGATCTGTACTTTACATCAAAATAAGTAAACTTAAAGAGAGATCGAATTTCCATATAGTCTTATTAAAGCTAAAGCAAACGATGATTGCATGTCTCAAAACCAATACTAGAAAAACAGCAACTCCACGTCATTCGGTATTGGAGTTATCACCCGGACGGACGCACGATCGAACGGACGGACGGCTTCTCTATATCCCCCTCGACCTTCGTTCGGTGGGATAATAAGGTATGAGGACTATAAGCCATCATTGTTTTGCATATACAATATAATTATAGCAAGTCACATTCTCCTCAAATTCGTTGGATGTACTACTCTATCAAGGATTCAAACATGGCCATACTATAATTTGATTTCTCAACCAATCAGAATGCAGCATAGCCAATAATGAGCGTTCTCTATTTAGAAATTTATAATGGTAGGCCATTCAAAACGGTGAAATTCAGCACGAATTGGACAGAATGTTGTACACTAAGCACGAACCGAAGGTGAGTGCATTTGTACTGACATTCTGTCCAACGAGTGTAGAATTTCACCATATTGAATGGCTATCATTATTTATTCCGATTCTAACATAAAAAGAAAACGTTTTTCAGAGAATTGGGGTATTAGGTCAATGAAATAACCAAACTTGCTGTATTTTCGACATTCCTAGGTGTGACGTCATAATAAAACACAATAAATGTACTTAGATTCCTGGGAGCAGATTGAATATAGCATGGTCAAGCCTGTATGTACAAATAATGAACGTTCATTATTGACAATGCTGCATTCTGATTGGTTTAGAAATTCAAATAGAGCACGGTCATGTTTGAATTCTCCAGACATTATGGAGACAACAACTATTGAAGAAATACATCCTATATGCATATGCTTGAAATCAAGCAAAGGCATATTTCAATGCATTTACAATTATGCTTACTTGAAGGTGGTGGTGTTGGGGGAGGAGTTGGAGATAGCAAACAGCACGGCTTTGTTTTATACTCTTTTGAAGATCCAATACAATTCCTCAAGCCATGATAATTCTGACAAAGGCATTGACGGGTTCGGTAACATGTTGATACACCAGGTGCATGGCAATGTGACGTCCAAGCTAAATTATTTCTAACACACGGTCCATATGCTGTGTAGGCACCCCAATGTCCCCAGTTACAGACTATAGAATAATAGGTTAATAAATGATGTAAAATATACTCATTAGCTTACTTTGAAAAAGTGCTATTGTTAGTACCTCAGTTGAAATACTTGATTTTGATTGGTCAACGAGCGGTGAATAATTTTAACTGTACACCGCGCAATGCATTGCCGGTGAATAATATTCCCAGCATTCCACTAAAATGACGTCATTATCAGACGATAAAATGGCCGCCGCTAGCACTAGCCGTTTCAAAAATGTTGAAGATGAGGATATTATTAGTCTCTTAGAGAGTAAAGACAGTCAAGATACGAAGAAAAATCTAAAACTTTGTACAAAGCTTTTAGTGGACTTCGCCCAGGAGAGTCATTTGACTCCATTGAGTGAACTTACTGCCGTGGCAGATGTAGATAATTTTTTGAAAAAGTTTTACGTTGGTATTAGAAAAAAAGACGGTGGACTTTATAAGTTGAAATCATTTCAGCTTCTTAAATGGGGAGTGGCACGAATACATCAGAGAGACACTTAAGATGGACATTACCAAGTCTGAATTCAAGGCATCAAACGATGTTTTCAAAGCGATGGTTGTGGAACTGCAGAAGTCAGGAAAAGGTAAAAGGTCAGAAAAATCTAAGATATTCTTCGGACTAACAAAACAATTATAGACCTCTCCATTCGGTTTACTGTCAAAATTATATCCCGAGACTGTAAACCGAGACCGTAGGTCGAGGTTTACAGTCTCGGGATATAATTTTGACAGTAAACCTCTGGAGAGGTCAATAATTGTATATTATATACTGTCTTATGTTGATGTTCATGCGTGCGTGTTCGTGCTTTCGTGTCTATATGCGTGTGTCTTATTTGGTGGACATGCGTTTGCAACATAAATCTTGACAAAAGAGAAGTATATTAGAAGTATTCAAAACCAGGAATGCAGGGCTGGATTATTATATAATGAAGAAATACATCCTATATGCATATGCTTGATATCAAGCAAAGGCATATTTCAATGCATTTACAATTATGCTTACTTGAAGGTGGTGGTGTTGGGGGAGAAGTTGGAGATAGCAAACAGCACGGCTTTGTTTTATACTCTTTTGAAGATCCAATACAATTCCTCAAGCCATGATAATTCTGACAAAGGCATTGACGGGTTCGGTAACATGTTGATGTACCAGGTACATGACAATGTGACGTCCAAGCTAAATTATTTCTCACACACTGTCCGTATGCTGTGTAGGTACCCCAAGGCCCCCAGTTACACACTAAAATTTATAAACAAGCAATATTTTACACTTGTATTTATCAACATGTACTGTAGTTTCTCCATTTTCAACACTTATTTAATATTGAATCTATTTAAAATAATAAGTTGAATTACTGTATGGATAGTAAATTAGACAGCGGTCATAACACAGGATAATTTTATTCAATTCACGTTTCCACACATTTTGCAATCAGTCGTTTTTAGTTTCTTTGATCCAATCAACAAAACTTTTTATAAAACGTTTAGCTGCTTCTTGTGTAACGTGTGTGTATTTTTTCAATTAAAGGTTGAATATAACTATTCACGTTTTTCACACCTTTTCAAAACCTTAATACAGAAAGTTGCCTTGTACAGGGTGACCGGAAAAAAAGGAGACCATTGAAGTAATCAATTTCTCCTAAACTAGACAAGTGCCATCAATGAAATTTTGCATACACTGGAACAGTTATATGGAAATTTGTTACTGAAGGTTTCAATACAAGCATTCAACTGGTTCAGGAGCTATGATCATTTACATAACATGCTCCAAATAGGCACAATTGAGACCAACGCAGAGTTGGATGGCAAACTACCCTTACATGTTCTGCCCTCTATGGCATTATTATGGCATTACATATAGCAGTGATTGCCTTCTTTAGGTCAACAATAGTCTGAGGATTGTTTTGGTATAGATTGTCTTTCAAATATCCATACAAAAAGAAATCAGCAGGATTCAAGTCTAGGCTGTAATGGCAATGAAGGGTTATCTGACATGTGGTTCATCATCCTGTTGCCAAAGTGCTGATTTACCAAATCTTAAGAGTCACTTTAGGTATTGGGCATAGTGCCATGTTACTAAAACCACTATATGGCACAATTAAATCCCATATGAAAACAAAGGGCTGCCCAAAGCCTCCTTAGGATGATACTGTAACTGAGTGGGACCACTGAGTCAGAAGCCATAGGTCAAATAAGCTTCGTCTCCATACACCTCAAATTTGAATCCACCTGATTTCTTTTTGTGGGGCAATTTGAAAGACAATGTGTACCAAAACAATCCTGAGACAATTGCTGACCTAAAGGTGGCAATAAATGCTAAATGTAATGCCATAACAAGGTCGGAATATGTAAGGGTATTTGCCAAATGTATCCAGCTCTGCGTTGGTCTCAATTGCGCCTATTTGGAGCATGTTATGTAAATGATCATAGCTCCTGAACCAGTTGACTGCTTGTATTGACACTTTCAGGAACAAATTTCCATAGAACTGTCCTGATGTATGCAAAATTTCATTGATGTCACTAGTCTATTTTAGGAGATATTGCCTATTTCAATGGTCTCCTTTTTTTCTGGTCATCCTGTATGTATCATATTGATCCTAACTTTAACATTCGGCATGAACATCAACCTTTCATTCCATGTAAAGAAAACATAAATTGATTAGATATTGACGGAGTGGGAGCTGTTACTATGACCAATACTTTTGGCAATTTTAAGCATTTCTTGAAAGCATTATAAGCTATTATAATCATATATTTGTATTAATATGAGGAATCGGTTGCAATATGAAAGAACGCTTATTTTCAATATTTTGCCCAAGTTGGGGTGATATATAAATGTGATATTTTCAGTAAATTCATATTTCATTTAAGAAAACGCTGAGTATGATGTTTTAGATAATTATATATTTGACTTAAAACCACTGCTGCATAAAATAATTTTCTAAATTTTGTATTGACCATCTTGTCTATTCAAACATTGGACATTTCTTCTCCATATTGCACTTTTGAAATAAAAGGGTATCTTTTAAGAAACGGTACCTCGATCATAAAATATGAATAAGATACAATGCGATTATGTTTCAGTATAAATTGTAATTTACTCACTTGGCGGTGGTGGTAACGTTATAGGATGTCGCATCTCTGAAAAGAAAGATGTCTATCATATGATTAATGTATTAATTTCCTGATAAATTTCTCCATTATATGTCTGTCGATTTTGCATTTCAAATAATTCAAATTCCAATAAAACTTTTCAATGTCAAGGAAACAACACATGGGCGAAGAAAACTTACAAAGAGAAAACTTACTGCAAGTTGGGACAGAACCATCCCAATATCCATAACTCAAACATGTGATATAGCTCTTCCCGACCATATAGTAACCTAAGTCACACACGAATCGAATCACTTCCCCTTGGTAATACGGCTCAGTATCACTGCCGAGGACCCTTCTTCCATATACTGGTGCGTATGGTTTAGGACGAGCACAGGTTACTACGAGACCGATTATTTAAATCAATATCAATTTCAACAATAACATGCATTGTACAAACAATTTACTATAAAGAGCTAAATAACTAAAAGCGTTGACCTGAACACAAATTCCATATGGTGAGCAGGTGCCCGAAGTTCACAAGTATGTTACTTTAAAGAAGGGGGAGTTGTCTGTAGAATGAATATTTTAAGCATTTTCCTTATGTGTTTCATCCCAAAAAAACATCAATACGCTTTAAAACATTTTATTTACTATAAGATTGCCTCATATAATCCAAAAATTCTCATTTTCAAGGATTAACTATGGATTAACACCCAGGTATTCTCATTTTTCAAACTTCAGATGACTGAGAATGAGTTATCCTATTCGCTTTTGAATAACATCACTGTTTTAAAATGCCCGATATTATATTAAAATGTGCATGCGTTCAGGCTCTGTTAAACTATAAAATAATAGAGAATTCCCCGGGCTCGCCTGTTGAAAAGTAGGTGGCCCTGGACTACACCGGGAATTTACCTCCATGATGATTACACATATTAATATGAGGCTCCTAAAGGGGCATGTTACTAGGCGATATACCATAAAGCATGTGCCTTAATGCGACTATGGAGTATTTAAAAGACGAGTATGACAAATAAGTGATTGCAAGTGTTAACTCTGAGTAGAACGTCCATCTCACAGAAGTCTTATTTGAGTAACAAAATAGACTGCCAGTTCTGTAGTCCATTGATATATCAGTAAGTAAGTTAGGTTGACATATTCTGAGTACTTGAGTTCAAGCTGAAAGAAATTGAACATACAGTTCCAAATACAGTTCTAAGCAAATTTTGAAATATAAGAAAGTAAATCTTTAAAACACGCCTTTTTGGATTGCGATATAAACAAAAAAAACAATAATGTGTAAGATTTAATTTTTGTTACAAACCACTACGAAGGCTGGACGAAAGAAAAAATTTACGAGTTCTACATTCGCACGCATTTCAATGATATAATCAATACTTTTGATTGACTGAACTTCACAAAAAAAATCTTGTAAAAAACACTGCAATATTATCCATTGCATATTTAAGAAATTGATTGAAATGCATTTGTTAAGACAGTACTATATCGATAACTAAAAAAAGTATGCTCTGAAAATGAAATCAGTTTTGCCGGGAAAACAGACACGCGTTGACTTTATATCCCCGATATCATGATAAACTGAACTTTTGGAAGTGGTGATTGTTCATTATCGTAAAATGTGGCCCTCATACGGTAAGATAGCATAAATAAATCTAAATCTAGTAAAATTGTTTGATTACAACAAGCTAAGCTATTTGTATTGCAGTTTGACTTACCTCTAGTTGGTGGACGAGTTGTACATATTTGTGGCATACAATGTGGTTTCGTTTTATTACTAACTTACCAAGAGGTTAAATTAGAAATATTAGAATAATTTAAAACCATAACTTCGGGGTGAATTGTGTTATTGAGAATAAGACGCTTGATAATGCCGTGGTCACATTTGCTACGATTTTCAGCACCGGCGCCCGGCCGATGAGTATTATGTTTATTATGCATTATCAACAAAATGGCAGATCCTTATGCATTACAATTATACTTACTTGTTGGGGGAGGAGGTGGGGGAGTAGCTGTAGGTGGCAAACAGCACGGATTTGATTTATACTCTTTCGAAGATCCAATACAATTTCCAAAGCGAGGATGCCCTTTACAAAGACACTTGCGCGTTTGGTAACACGTTATAGTACCAGGTCTATGGCATTGTGACGTCGGAGGAAGTGCATTCCCAACGCACTCTCCATACTGTGTGCAGCTGCCCCAAGGTCCCCAATGACAAACTGTATATACAGAAACATATCAATGGAGTAAAAGTTCAATTTGTTGCATTTTATTTATTTACAAGTCCCGTATTTGTTACATTTTCATAACTTTAGAGATTGAGATGATAGAAAGGAATAATATATGGCGTGGTTTATGATAAGAAATGAAATGGAAACCATCCCCCAGCCGATCACATATTTATTACATACTTCATACAGTATTGGTGTTTTTGAAAAACATCGTCATTTCTCTATGAGGAAACTGTGATATGATGTTCTCAATGAATTCATATGTTAGACTATATAAAGTAATAGCGTATGATTTTTTCAATTTTCAATTTTATCTTGACCATGTTTATGAAGACATCGTGTATATTCCCAATATATTAAAATTCAGAATAATTCGAATGTGAATGACAATAGACTTTGGTATGTTCTACCTCCTGCACCTACAGAAATAAAAAGGGTAACCTTTTAGAAACGGACCTCAAAATATGAATCGGGTCCAATACAAATATGTGTAAAATTATACAGTATGTTAATGACTATGAAATGTAATAAACTCACTTGGAGGTGGCGGTGGTATTGGAGGGGGTGGAGGACGATATCGCTTCTCTGTAAAGAAAGTTCATGTCTGTCATTTGATTAATGTATATACAGGGTGATCACTAAGTTCTGGGGATTTATCTGTCATTTCATTATTTTTCAACCAATTTACTTGAAATTTTCAAGGCAAATGGGGAATGTAATTTTGGGTTGGATAAAACAGTCTCGTTGCCATCTGATGTAATAATGGATAATTATTGTTACCATAGCAACATGACAAATGGTGTAGCGGGTCAAGTAAAATAAAAATGAATTCATATTTTGCTTGATCCAAAAGAATAGTTAATAAATACCTATTTGGTGGACATATTTCTGTGATTTTTCATATTTTCAAATACTTCTAACTTTAGTTTCTAAAGAAACACCTGTATTGTTATATAACAGTGTACTTTGCTCTATTTTCGTATCATTCATCAGCATCTCAAAGTCACAATCATGACTCGAAATAGCGGGGAGTTATCTTCTATTATGACTATTCTCCTTCCCATTACTCAAGCTGCCCATACTACTCTTGAAGAATTAGGGTTCACACAAGTTATTACTGCCCCACAAGTTCACCAGACAATATTCACCAGATGAAGCACCATTAGGCTTCACTTCAGTTTGGGTGCTAAAGCATTATATGAGTGGTCATTAAGTTTGATTCCGATAAGAGACTGATTTCAACGACTTGAGCAAATCTTCAAGGGATACCAAATAGAGGACTGGAACACATCTTTATGGACTAAGTATGTCAACAACGCATGTGAGTCCAGGCGAATGGAAACAATTATAAATGAAATGATCCTCTCAGCAATGGAGAATACTTCTGAATAAATGACTTCAAAAGTACTTTTCTGCCTCTAGTACAAGTAGTTTCAAGCAACCATCTGGGCAAGATGAATATGTTTTGGCAGGACATTTTCAGACTAACATCAGTAAAAATTTGCTGACCCGCGGACCACTTTTACTTTTTTTGTAATTACAATAAAATAAATTGTAGATGTGATATGTATATGAAACATTGCTTGTCAATTCAGAAGTATACAATGTACACCTGCTGAAAATTTCAGCTCAAATGGTTGAGGAATCTTGAAATGACAGTCCAATTCCCAGAACTTAATGATCACCCTGTATATACGTCTGTCGATTTGACAGTTCTATTTGACTATGTATCTATCTATCATTTGTTTATGTATATATTTCTTCAATATACGTTTGTCGATCTGGTAGTTCAATTTGACTATGTATCTATCTATTTAAATAAGATATTATGATTAAAATAAGTCAACTTCAAAAAACTTTTCAAAATCAAGGAAACAATGCATGAGCGGATCAAAGGAAAAAGTGTTAAGGGAAATAATGATTGAAAAATTAAAAGACTTGCTGCAGGTTGGGACAGAACTATCCCAATATCCATTACTCAAACATGTGATATAGCTCTTCCCGACCATAAAGTAACCTATGTCACATACGAATCGAAGCACTTCCCCTTGGTAATACGGCTCAGTATCACTGCTGAGGACCATTCTTCCATATACTGGTGCGTATGGGTTAGGACGAGCACAGGTAACTACAAAAAGCGATTATTTATATCAATGCTGATTTCAACAATAATATGCATTGTTCCAAACTTAGTAGTGTTATAGGTAAATAACATGCAGGAATATAATTGATATCTGAAGTGAGCGGGTGATATCAGCGGGCGATATATACATCACCCGCTCATCAGATCTACGATGTCACAAATTCAGAAATATTTTTCGTATGTCCCGCTCGAACGAGGATCCGGGACATATAAATCGTATGTCCCGCATAAGCCGTCCTCTGGGACATACAATGGCTATACATGTACATGTCTAGGTTATATGTCCCGCCCTGGGAATTCACGTCATAAGTATTTCCGCACTGAACTAACACAAAAATGGCAAACGAATGAACATAGCAAAATGTAAGATTTGAAACAAATGATGTTGATAATTTCTTAGAAATCACTGCAAATGAGCATACAACGAAGAAAACGCATTCAGATATCGGAACACCATATGACTACTTGGCTACCGATGGTGAACTACTATCTATAGAAAATCTAGAACAGGAAGACTTGAATAAATGAATATGGTATAAATGCTTATTATTTCAAACCTCATCAGGTATTGAATACCGGGCCCTAGGGAAGATATATTGCTGAGTGTAATAATTCAAATTGCTATTGCCCGCTGACGTCAAGTGTTATGATAGTTTATTTCGCGTGTTAAACGCAACTGAATCTGCCGAGAGTATCAGAAATGTTGAGCATATCATGGAGTCACGAGTTTTCAATAACAACGGACTTGTGATGTAATTAAGAAATATAGACCGAAGAGCAGGGGCAATATCGTCGAATACACCCCACAGGGTTAGGCACGAACATTCCGGTACCTCGAACGACCGAAGGGAGTGAGGTAGTGAAGTCAGTTTCTCTACTTTGCCATTATTCATTATGTGCATTAATATCGCAAACAATAGATCAGCCTTACTTACCCGGAGGAGGGGGTGTAGGAGGAGTGGTACAATTTGCCATGCAAAATCTGAGCTCATTTTCTAATTTTTTCAATTTTCCCCGCCAACAGCCCTCAAGACATCTTTTGCCACATTTGCGACCCTAGGTGATCACAGGCACTCAGATGAAATAGTACATGACGTGTATATAAAAGGTTCTCCTGACCCCGTAAAGCAGAATTTAGAACGGGACTTCAATGTGTAAACGTTAAACGTATGATGATAAAAATACTTTAAAAATGTAATATATAGAACCTCCATATCTCCCAGGCATATCTCCCGAATACCGGTAATTGAAAATAAATCAAAAACATTTTTTTAGAAAACTCTACTGGGTATAAGATAAAGCATTTATATGTACGATCGCTTTGGAAATGGGGTTTATTTATCGGGAGATTTGCATATCTACATTTGGTCCCTCGGGTAAATATGCATATATCAAAAGATGCATATCTACATATCCTTAGGTCCCTTGGGTAGATATGCAGACATTGATATATGCAAATCTATAATATGATGCATATATGATATAAATACATATGCATATCGATCTCTCTCTAGATAAACCCCTTACACAAAAACCTCCCAGTACACAATCCTTATTCACTCAATGTCATATGCACTTTCAGCTCCAATTTTCCTGGGAAGACATTTTTGAGTTTGATACTAGTATTTGTGTTTTATTCTTATCTAGTGATATGAGGGTTCAAGTTTAATAAACGGCACAATTTCGAGGTTAAATTGTTTCGTACGCACATAAACTACTCGTCCAGACAAAACACATCAAATAACCTACCGGTTTAAGATAGCAAACATTTTTGCAACGTTTGCCAAACTTTGCCTTCTTGCACAATTTACGACAAGGTCCAAACGTAGTACCCTTATTTTTACGTCCAGCAGATCCCTCGGAAACTTTAAACACAAATAATTTATCATTAACGTTTCACAACTAGCTTTTTTAATTTTCTCATGTGTAAACTTACCTAATGCTTACAAAGTAAACAACCCTCATCCCAAAGACTTATTAATTCTTAAATGCACAGAAATGCGCTTGAAACGAGTCCAAACATGAATTAACATTAAAATTGTGTTCGGGCATGAAATTATACACAATTCACAATTTTATAACGGGGCAAATGTACAACAGGATGAGTCCGAAAGGCAACTCAGTCATTCAGCATGGATTAGCAAAGATAAACCTTGTTCAATGTTTTTTGTCTTCTACTAAGTTTCATTGGTTTCTCTCTAATTGTCACGATTTCATGGCCATCTCCAAAAAAACATGCTCCAAATGCCGAAATGTGTTGTGTAGTGAACAAATTCTGCCCGATACGATCAATTGGCCTCCAGACACGACTTCATTTTTATGGGATGTTTTGTAAAATTACCATTGTAAAATCGCGATCATTAGAAATAGACCAAATGAACTTCATTAAATAATTTTAAAAAAATGAACAACGTTTATTTGTGCCAAATTATAAACACTCGAGCCATATTTATAATGACTGAAAAACTATTATTTGTTTTGGGTTACCTTTTCGGCTCACCCTGTCCCTCTATAATATGGTATGCACACTGCATCGATTGTGAGGTTTTCTTGACATTCACAAGACATACATCTTGATTTCAATAGCGGAAAAATCTCCCAATCCAACCCCTTGAGTTCACAGGAACATAAACCAAATAACTTTTAAAGTACTGTCCTTATTCCACACACAATTGAAAAGAGAATAGATCGTTTTGAGCAATTCTTAACCGGCGTCGATCTTTCTGCGTCCAAAGCAAATATAAAAGATTGAGTAACTAGATAGATGGCTGTATTTGAAGAATGACCAAGTGAGAATGAGGCAAACAGCAATATATTCAAACTTAAAGTTGTTCATGATAGAGAACGAAGCCTTAAAAAGATGATCACGTTTCTTTAATCAAACTTAAACCGTTTAAAATAATCAGCATGCCATTTTATCTTGAAGTGTAAAGTGGTATATTCTAATTAGTAGTTTTATTAAAAAAAACATAAAGAAATACTATTGGCTTTCAAGAGATGGAAATAATAAGAGCATAGTAATAACCTACCTAACACCGCCAGTACTATGACCAAAACGGCCACCGAGATGGTTCCGCGTAGTTGCAACATGTTGAATATGACGAACGTGTCCCAGGGGAGTAGTTATATAACGATATTGAGTTGATATAGTTCAGGTAAACAGCACGTACATCAAACAAAACATTTCGATAATGTGACAATATTTCACAGGGGTACTCGCTTGTTTTAGGATTTACGACAACTGAGGCGTCGACGTTTTGTTGATCTTATGGTAGTTACAGTGGGCGCGAACTGAAAGGCAAAAACATATATTTGTTATGTCATTGTTTCAGACAGAGCGATTGACAGCATTAACAAAAGCCCCTGGTTATGTTTGGTGATTAAACAGAACAGTATAAATATTTACTTTTAAAAATCAAAGCAAACTTATGCTTTACCTCCTGTGGTTCTTTAAAATATCGATATCTCGAATTTAATTGGCTGAGAGGATTTTCACGTGACGGAATGATATATTAGTTTCATTTCTTACGCTTTTTTATTTTCTATTTTTCGGATTGCTTTTTTAGAGTGAATCAGTATTGTTCATCACGTTAGGTGGCTAACAATGACGTTTTTCGCTAACCAGTTGGCTTTACCTGATGAGGAAGACTACGGGTATTGCGAAAAAACATTTCATCTAATGAGAGCAATTGATAAACACTCCCCTCCATAAGTTTGGTAACCGAAAGTTTTCTTTGAATAGCATAGTAAATCCCTTTATTGTTTGAATCTTAATTTTGTTCCTTAGGTAAGTACATTGGTTCGAAATCTTATGACTTTGAAAAATATTTTTAATCGCTAAACAGGCTTCAATAAATGAGACTACAGGTTAGCACCATTATGGAGGGGAGTGTATTCATATCGAATGCATGCCTCTAAAAATGTTAAGATGTATGCCTTTCCTTCGTTGTGGGTTCCCATAGGCGATCCTCTATCACCAAGCTGGTACCGTCACGCCTATGGTTTGGCCATTTATCTTAAGAGATAGGCCTATTGGCAGATATTTAGGTTTAGATCAGTACAAGACATGTTTGTCTGCCGATTGTGCATCTTGTGATTATCATCATTTCACTATTCAAAGATGTACATGGGTTCCAACAATGAATTGGTGCATTCCCACCAATTGTTGGGAATCACAGGGAATTCAGGGATCACAGCGCAGCTCTGCCAACGATGCAGCTCACGTTTGCCTTTGGCTTCGGCTGCCAACGATGCGACCCACGTTTGCTGCCAACGATGTAGCTTTCGTGTGCCTTCGGCTTCCGTTCAATGTGTTATTGGAGGTAGACTTGCATACTTGTACCCCCCGACCACTAGTACACATATGCAGTTGGTCGCTTCAATTCTCCAATCTAGCTTGTACCCAAAACTTCGTCCATCATATCAAGCGACACGTCGCGGGATCACACAAGCTCTCAATCAAGTATTCCAATCAATCAAAAATTCAATCACTCAATCATTCAATCAATCAATCAAAAGAACATATATGAATTTGAAATCAAGATAGATAACTTGGTGGGGTGGATTGCCCTAACCACTGTTAGTATTAATGTATAATCAAATGACTTTCTTTCAGGGAACCCCAAGCCAAAGTTTAGTAAATAAATGTAATATAATTTAATTCTTGTGTTGTTGTGAATCATAAATCCTATATGAGTTGCTGACGATATCCTTTTAACTGTTAAGATCATTCGAACGAAAATGCTGTTAACATATACCTGTACCATTCTCACTCTTATACGCGTCAGCATTACCTTTACATAATGTATAAATATACATTGATATGTACGCGGCATCGTGTAAATATATATTACTGGGTATATTACAATTGTACATTATAAAGATAATTATAACTAATAATTGTAGTAATTATAACAATATAACCTGTAATTGTCCATTGATCTTCTAAACCTCTTATGAAACCAAATTTACGTAATACATTCACATGGATGCGTTTTTTTGAATATAGTTATGATTTGAAACAGGTATAAAGTGCAAAGTTTTGAGAAGGTGTGTCCAGTATGTATTCTAGATGAAATTTAACATTTAAAAAATGACAACGCTTAAAATGTTCTAGACTCTTACGGTGGACGGAAATGGAATCATTTAGAAAAAGACTCGGAGAAACATACGAGGGATGATCATAAAGTTCTCATAACATATCTCTAATTGCTGTATTGTTCAATATATTCTATATTCTAATGAAATTTTCACAGAATGTGCAACAAAGAATGTCGTATTAATCCAACAAAAATCTATTTAGTATAACAAAAATATTAGATGAGAAATAGTTGCCACAGTAACTGGAAATCAAGGCACCCGTGGCAAATAAAAAAACTGGCTAGAATATCCCCCCCCTTACCAATTTTAAATTCATAATAAGTTATTATACAAGCTTTCAAACAGATTAAATTGTATTATTACCACCTTGCAGGGCCTGTTCTAGGGGTTTTAGTACTAGTTGAGAAGGCATTTAAATTGCTATATTGACGTGAGCAATATTGTGTCGGGCGTTAATGACTTTAGTCGGGCAATAATGACATTATCCGCCCGGCTATGTTTCCCGGGAAAAGTGATATCGTTCAGTGCGTAAGATTTTCTATTTCAAATTTGCTATTTCAGCCCTGGCATTAACGGTGGAAATAATAGTGATAACGTCATTTCTGCGGGCAAAATAGTGAAATATTGGACCTTGGGCCTGCGGCCCTTGGTCCAATATTTCACTATATTGCCCTTTGAAATGACGTTATTGTCCTATTGTATTGTATTACATACCTAGCGAAGCATTTGTATGGAAGTCAATGGGAAAGTTAGCGAGCTATATCCACCGATATTGCCCGATTACCCCGATATAGCCCGCTTACCTCGTTTTGATATTAGATTTCTTTAATAACCATGATAATATCATGACGTCACGTCATTGATACAAAGTAACCATGGGAACAAAGGCATGTAATACATCAGTTATGTCACTATGACGTGAAATATGCCTTCGTTCTTGCCCAAATATAGAGCCTCCCAAGGTCGGCCTATATTGGGAGAACTCAGGCATATTTCACGTCATAGTGACATAACCTCTAAGTATTGTATTATGTGTTCTTGACAGTATAGGTACCCCGAGACCGACATTTACGTCACATATTCTGAAGTAATGCCAATTTGGCATTTCAGTTAGATTTGAACTTTTTGATATGCCAAAAGGGTTATGTTGTTAGAATATCATGCTGCCTGTGGTAACACATAAAAGATTATAGTATTGTGATGTCAAAGTGTTGTATGGTCGGGGTTTGCAGGTCGATTTGAGAATGCACTGTGGAAGAAGAGGTTAGTTAGAGGAGGTAACACACCATACTCCATGTGTACAATGCCCCTGCCAAAATATCTCAAACTGTGCAGGATACAATATCCCTGGACCTGAACATGAAGCCCTTGACCATGCAGCCTTTAGTCCAGATCTGGCCACGCAATTATTTATTTTTATACTACTTATTTCTGTAGAGAAAGGGTGCAGGTTTAATGACATTGATGAAATAGAACCAGCTGTGTAACTTCAGCTTGCTACTATGTCAGAGAATGGATTTGGCCATGCACTGTCTTTCAATCTTGGGTTAAGAGGATAATGAGGAGTGTGTAGCACTTAATGGAACCAATGTAAAATGAAGGTGGCATGAATGCCACAAAGTGATGACAAAATATTCAAAATCAATTATGGCGTAATCGAAATGGTGCAATTCATAACCATCATGGTTCGTTTTGTTCAACTTGCATTAAACTGAATTGCACGTTAAATGAGCTAAATAGCTTCAGAATGTGTGACGTCATGTCGGTCCCGGGGTACATATACCTCCTTGCACATAAATAAAGATATATCAAAATATATGACATGCTTTGTCTCCAAATCTTCAGAGTTGATAGAAAATTAAATGATATATCACTGGTGAAAAAATTAAAGAGATTCGTATATAAAAAGCATCTATGTAAAAAAGCGTCCATTACATATTGATCACCCATCGTATATGATCTCATAATAGTTGATCGTAATACTTCATACGAAGTGATATTAGACCCTACAACTGTTTTGTCAAATGACCAGAGAAAAGTTCATTTTAATATGTTTAGACCAAACACAGGGTGTAATTGTGTTGATATCTTTGTAATATATTTGTTTTACATCATCTCTAGTCTGCGCAAAGGATTATACAAACTTACCGTAACCTTTTATCAGTATAAATAATATTTTTCCGAAGATCTCTGAAGCTATTGCATTATCTCACTATATCATAATATGTTTGATAATTTATCATGTATATAAACATGGTTAATAAGGGTCATTCTCTAAGTTGTTTCTTTTGCCCCCTGTGTGATGATTTCTCGTTACTATGGTAACCATTACTTATCTTACTAATATTTTTGTTATACTTAATGTTTTCGACATTTTATCCTGCACATTCTGGGAAAAGTTCATCAGAATATATTGAAAAATCAAGAAATTAGAAAGATATTAAGAGAACTATATGACCACCCCTCGAATATTATACGACAAGATAATCAATGTAGAATGTAAGTGTATTTTAAACGTAATAACAAATATTATACGGGGCGTCATATTAGTATTTTCTTCCCTTAACTTTTTGATTTGGAAATAACGTAAGGTTAACATATATCATATTAAAGGGAATTTAATTTGCTGATCATACATACACTGAAGGTCCACGTGCACTATGGCAAGTGATTTTAGACGGTTATATCTTTCACCATGAGTACTTTCGGGGCATAAATACAGTGGTTTTTACTAAAACAATATTTTTCTTTCAAGTGAAGTCCTCCTGATGATAAAAATATCAATCGAAGAAAATTCGAAAATTTATAAATAGGGACCCCACGTCAACAATTTTTTTTCAAAATGTTGAACTTATTTACTCAAAAGAGGATCTCATTTTTTCTGATTTTTATTGCATGAAAAGATTATTGAACATGGGGTCTGAAACATCTTTAAAAGTAGAATGGTATTGAAAGTCTAGTTTTGAAGATATCAATTTTCCATGACCAAAATCATGCTGAAAACAATGGATAGCATGAGTTTGCTATGGGAAAATAACATGGGAAATGTGTTTTTAACTTAATCACATTTCAATACCCATCCCCTTTTCAGTAGTTGGTAATATAGTGCAGAAGAAACTTTTTATATATTCAAATTGAGAAAAAAACAAGATCCTCTTTTAGAAAATAAGCCGTACATTTTTAAAAAGTGACAAGGTGGGGTCCTAATCCATAATTTTTCAGAGAGTTGGCTTGATATTTTACTACCATGGAGACTTCACTTGAAATATAACATATTGTTTTACTAAAATCCACTGAATTTATACCGAGAAAGCACTCATGGTGAAAGATATGACTGTCTAAACCACTTGACACTGCAGATGGACCTTTCAGAAGATTGGTGGAATTCCAATTTTTTAGTGATGCCCGTATTTCGGATTTCGTATGTTTTCCACAAGCAGCTCTAGTTGGCAGCCTCAATCTCACGAGGATACGATTCCAACAAGTTCAGAAACAGGGTGTTGGACTTTCCAGTCTTCCAAGAGCTTTCTTGATACATTTGAGCAATGTTTCGTGGCTAAACATTTTCTCTTCTGGTTGTTTTTCGGTTTATTTGTCTACCTCGTCCTTTATAATCGCAGTATCAACTTTTCACCGTTCATTTACTATAATGGTAATTTTACTTGTTTTGAACAAAAAAAAACAGAAGGCGCAAATTACATGGTCACATGTTTTCAACAACAAAAAACTTATCCGAGCGCACTAACACTCACAATTACACTCGTAATTTGCAACGCATGGGCTTATGTTCTTTCTCATGATACCTAGGGGGAATTATGCGATGCGCTCACCCGCGGACAGTTCATAACCGCACCTATTCAATTAATATCGGCTAGATTGGTGATATTATATGTTTCGCTTTTCAAAATGAGCAATAAGTTAATGTGGTTTCTCTAAAGTTATTTTTTGATTGGAGAAATTTCAACCAACTTCGACTAATGACAACTAATCATCAATCTAGCCAATATATCATAGATTATTTGATTTACCAAAAATGGCATGGTTTATTGGAAAGGTCTATTAAGCCTCGGTCAGATTTGTTCCATGGCGTGCGCACGGCGACTGTAGCTTCACAAAATCGATATAGAAATTTCCTATATTTTATGCTGCATATTTCTTTCGAATTTTGGAAGCTCTGGCCGCCGTACATTTGCCGTAGATCAAATGTGACAGAGACATTACCTATCGATATACAACATTCAGATTTCAAAGAGAGATGTAGCATTTCCGACAAGGACTCTAGAGTTAATGGATTTAAATAAGTACAAGGAGGGATGCAAGTAATCATTAACAAGAAATGCTAGTAAGCAAGAAATACAAGTAAACAAGAAATTACGTAATTACATTTGCATTGATCTGTATTTTATTGCTTTATTTAGAACATAAACTATATGAATTGATTCCGAAAGATACTGTCTTGTAATTATGTCACGTGGAGTCGGAAGTTCTCAACTTGGTTCATTTCACTGAAAAGCAGAAAAGCAATAAAATGAAGATTAGTTTATCCATTAAACCATCACAAACAGAGATGTAAGTTATCATGGAGTAGTACCATACACTGTTTTATTTATATAGAATGTGTTGCCATGTATTTAAGCTAAATCCAAAATTTTAATTGGGCAACTATGGCTGGATTTTTTGATTGCACAACGCAATTTATATAAATTGAATTTGACCACAGTTTAATAATTTACGAGTCCCAATCTGGTTCATTGCGTAGGTACACGAGTATATTACCAATAATTTACTTTTATCTCCCACAAGATATAACATTTACGAAATGGAACATACGATCTAAGGTCTATTTGTAAACGATCAAAGTTTTATCCTCATCGTGTAATTTAAAATAAACACTAACACTGAACTAAATTGTGAAATTATACTCACTTGGATGAAGAATTGGGGGATAACCCGGAGGAGGGTGATCTGGAGGATGATCCGGGGGAGGATATGGGGGATAATGCGGAGGTGTATATGTGTGTTTATAGCAACACGGCTTGTTTTCATATTCTTTTGATGGCCCGTGGCAATATGCGGTCCCACCATGTCTTTTTCTTCTACAGTTGCACTCACGGGTACGATAACATCTTATAGTTCCAGGATAAGCGCAGTTAGGTGTCCGAGGCAATCCATTCTTCTCACATTTTCCGTGGTTTTTCCATGGTCCCCATGGTTCCCATCGGCATGCTTTATATAAATAAAACTATACGTTTCGTTTTTTGTCAAGTATAAATAAAATGGTTAAAATGATGCATATCATACAATATCCCAGATGCGAGTAGAAATAATCTTGATTTACGTCATTAGAAATTCATAATTCAGTCAAACTGATGTCATATTTG